>ML785004.1:713319-754165 GCA_009831015.1 Picea engelmannii
TTACAGTCAGTTCTGTCTTTTGAGACATTCTTATTCTTGTATTAGCATTTGGAGCATTTTTAATACAAGAGGACAAGCCTAGTTTGGGAGGTTTGGTCCAGCAGATGTAGCCTGAAGTGGGTGAACTGCTTTATCATTTTGGTTGTTGTGATTTTGATGTGTTAATTGCTGCATTATATACTACTGTGTTTTGGTTTATCACACATATTTAATCATGTCAAAGAACCTTTCCTCACACATGAACTTTGCAAAGAAAAAAACCAAGAACTTAATACATAAACCTATTGCACATTTTAAACACATGAAGCAAGTGTATGGGAAAGACTTCTAAGTGCTTACTTATTATTTCTTTAGGCAGAGCCTGTAAAGGGCCAGGTAGCCTCTGGAACTCATCCTCTCTTTAGAGGTGACATGTCCGGTAAATGCTCCTACAGTCTATCTCTGTATAAGAAATAGTAAGTTTTCACATTATCAGAGGTCACATTGGAGTGTATAATTCACATTTTAAATTATGGAAAATGGATACCTTGCACCCTTAAACAAGTACATTCCATTTTCAGATCACAATGCAGACACTTGGCGGCCTTCTAGTAGTGCCACTTGGTGGCCTCTCAGTGGAGACACTTGGCAGCTTGCTAGTAGTGCCACTTGGTGGCCTCTTAGTGGAGACACTTAGCGGCCTACTAGTATTTCCACTTGGCGACCTCTCAGTGGAGCCACTTGGTGGCCAATTAGTACTTCCACTTGGTAACCTCTCAGTGGATACATTTGGCAGCCTGCTAGTACTGCCACTTGGTGGCCTCTCAGTGGAGCCACTTGGCAGCCTCAATGGAGACACTTGGCATCCTCTCAGTAGAGACACTTGGCGGCCTCTCAGTAGAGATACTTGGCAGCCTGCTACTAGAGCCACTTGGCGGCCTCTCAGTAGAGACACTTGGCAGTCTGCTACTAGAGCCACTTGGCGGCCTCTCAGTGGAGACACTTGGCGACTTACTAGTATTGCCACTTGGAGGCCTCTCATTGGAGACACTTGGTGTCCTGATACTACTGCCACTTGGTGGCCTCTCAGTGGAGACACTTGGCGACCTGTTACTACTGCCACTTGGCAGTCTCTCAGTGGATACACTTGGTGACCTGCTAGTACTACCACTTGGCGACCTCTCCGTGGAGCCACTTGGCAGCCTCTCAGTGGAGGTACTTGGTGGCCTCTTAGTGGAGCCTCTTGGCGACCTCTTAGTGGAGACACTTGGCGGCCTCTCAGTAGAGACACTTGGCAGCCTGCTACTAGAGCCACTTGGCAGCCTCTCAGTGGAGACACTTGGTGGCCTCTCAGTAGAGACACTTGGCGGCCTGCTACTAGTGCCACTTGGAAGCCTCTTAGTAGAGACACTTGACAGCGTGCTACTAGTGCCACTTGGCGGCCTCTTAGTAGAGACACTTGGTAGCCTACTACTAGTTCCACATGGCGGCCTGCTACTAGTTCCACCTAGAAACCTCTCAGTGGTACCACTTGGCGGCCTGCTACTAGTGACACTTTACGACCTACTACTAGTGCCACTTGGCAACCTCTCAATGGAGACACTTGGCGGCCTGCTACTAGTGCCACTTGGCAGCCTCTCAGTGGAGACACTTGGCGTCCTGCTACTAGTGCCACTTGGCAGCCTCTCAGTGGAGACACTTGGTGGCCTGCTAGTACTGCCACTTGGCGGCCTCTCAGTTGAGACACTTGGCAGCCTGCTAGTACTGCCACTTGGCGGCCTCTCGGTGGAGACACTTGGCACCTACTAGTACGGCCACTTGGTGACCTGCTAGTACTACCACTTGGCGGCCTCTCAGTGGCCACTTGGCGGCCTACTAGTACTGCCACTTGGCGGCCTCTCATTGGAGACACTTGGTGGCCTGCTAGTATTGCCACTTGGAAGCCTCTCAATGGAGACACTTAGAAACCTGCTAGTACTGCCACTTGGCGGCCTCTCAGTAGAGACACTTGGCAACCTGCTAGTACTGCCACTTGGTGGCCTCTCAGTGGAGACACTTGGCGGCCTGCTAGTGTTGGTTGTGGAGCCTGATTATCTTCCTGATTCATAGGTTTTTTACTTTCAGTCATGTTTATACCCCATGAAGTCTTTACACCCCAAAAGTATGTACACTCTTCCATGCGGGGGAGTGCATAGGGGAGGTACCCCCTCTGTGGGGTCCAGGGGGGCTAACCCCTCGGCTGGGGGGTCTGGGGGCAAGTGGGCCCCCAGCAGGGGTTCAGGGCCAGCGTCCCCCAATGGGGGTTCAGGGGCAAAGCTCGGGAAGGAAAAATTGTCTTCTAAATGTATATTGTAATTTCATTATAAATCTGGACCGTTCATTATAAGGTCTCAGATCTAACGATAGAGATTATGTTAGGGGTTTTTTCCCTTGAAGGCAACCCTCTTTTATGAGGGAAATGTATTGTGGCTATGGTTGATGGCAAATATTGTATTCTGAGATAGGAGACGGTGAGAGAAAGAAGAGGAAGTTACACTGGGTTTGTTGTAGGTTGTATCCCTTCATAAGTTGGATAATAATAAAGGAAGGACCTGGCAATTTATCTGGTGGATGTAGCCCACACTGGGTGAACCACATAAATCTGTGTCTATATTGTATTGTGTATCTTCTTTGTTTTGTTTCCACATTTGTTTTATTTTATTGCTCCACGGTCCTGTTTTTCTAACAACTAGTACTGCCACTTGGCGACCTCTCAGTGGAGGCACTTGGCGGCCTGCTAGTACTGCCACTTGGCAACCTCTCAGTGGAGACACTTGGTGGCCTACTAGTAATGCCACTTGGCGACCTCTCAATGGAGACACTTGGTAAGCTTCTAGTACAGCCACTTGGCGACCTCTCAGTGGAGACACTTGGCGGCCTCTCAGTAGAGACCCTTGGCAGTTGGGTACTAGTGCCACTTGAGGGCCTCTCAGTGGTGCCACTTGGCGGCCTACTACTAGTGCCACCTGGCGGCCTACTACTAGTGCCACCTGGCGGCCTCTCAACGGTGCCACTTGGTGGCCTGCTACTAGGGCCACCTGGCAGCCTCTCAGTGGAGACACTTGGCGGCCTGCTACAAGTGACACTTGGCGGCCTGCTAGTACTGCCACTTGGCAGCCTCCCAGTGGAGACACTTGGCAGCCTCTCAATAGAGACACTTGGAAACCTGCTACTTGTGCCACTTGGTGGCCTCTCAATGGTGCCACTTGGCGGCCCGCTACTAGTGCCACCTGGCGGCCTCTTAATGATGCCACTTGGCGGCCTGCTACTAGTGCCACCTGGCGGCCTCTTAGTAGTGCCACTTGGCGACCTGCTACTAGTGCCACTTGGCGTCCTATTAGTAGTGCCACTTGGTGGCCTCTCAGCGGCCTACTACTCGTGCCACTTGGTGGCCTGCTATTAGTGCCACTTGGAGGCCTCTCAGTGGTGCCACTTGGCGGCCTACTGCTAGTGACACTTGGTGGCCTCTCAGTGGTGCCACTTGGCAACCTCTCAGTGGAGACACTTGGTGGCCTGCTAGTACTTCCACTTGGCAGCTTCTCAATGGAGACACTTGTCGGCCTCTCAGTGGTGCCACTTGGAGACCTGCTACTAGTGCCACCTGACAGCCTTTTAGTGGTGCCACTTGGTGGCCTGCTACTAGTGCCACCTAGCAACCTCTCAGTGGAGACACTTGGCGGCCTGCTACTAGTGCCACTTGGTGGCCTGTTACTAGTGCCACTTGGCAGCCTCTCAGTGGTTCCACTTGGCAGCCTCTCAGCAGTGACACTTGGCAGCCTTCTAGTGATGCCACTTGGCGGCCTCTCAGTGGTGCCACTTGGCAGCCTACTGCTAGTGCTACTTGACAACCTCTTAGTGGTGCCACTTGGTGGCCTGCTACTCGTGCCAATTTCCAGCCTCTCAGAGGTGCCATTTGGTGGCTTTCTAGTGGACACTTGGCAGCCTGCTAGTAGTGCCACTTGGCAACCTGCTAGTGGTGTTACTTGGTAGCCTGCTAGTGGAGAGACTTGGCAGACTGTTAGTGGTTCCATTTGGCACCCTGCTAGTGGAGCCACTTGGAAACCTGCTAGTGGTGCCACTTGGCAACCTGCTAGTGCCACTTGGCGGCCTGCTAGTGAAGAGAATTGGAAGACTGTTAGTGGTGCCACTTGGCGGCCTGCTAGTTAACACTTGGTAGCCTCTCAGTGGTGCCACTTGGCAGCCTGCTAGTAGTGCCACTTTGAAGCCTCTCAGTTGTGCCACTTGGCGACCTGCTAGTTGTGCCACTTGGCGGCCTGCTAGTTGTGCCACTTGGAAAACTCTCAGTGGAGACACTTGGTGGCCTGGAAGTGGAGACACTTGGTGAAATCTCAGTGGAGACACTTGGTATCCTGCTAGTGGTGCCACTTGGCCGCCTGCTAGTGGTGCCACTTGGCCCCCTGGTAGTGGTGCCACTTGGCAAACTCTCAGTGGAGACACTTGGCGGCCTGGCAGTGGGGCCACTTGTTGAACTGTCAGTGGAGACACTTGGATAACTCTCAGTAGAGAAACTTGGCAAACTCTCAGTGGAGACACTTGGCGAACTCTCAGTGGAGACACTTGGCGAACTCTCAGTGGAGACACTTGGTAGCCTGGGATGGAGCCACTTGGAAAAATCTTAGTTGCAAGCTTCAATACATACCTGTGGATCGGTGATACGTAGAGGCCAAGAATGTAAACCGTCTTGGTGCAGACGGGAACTAGATTGGCAATATTTTTTCCCTCCAATGATTTTGTAATTCACACATGCAACCGTCTTGATGCAACCTCAGATAAAACCCATGATTTCCATTTCTGGTCTGAATTCAGCAACCTGCCATTAAGAACGCACATAAACAAGCCAAGCCATTAATCAATGGAGAAACCACTCGCTTTACCATTTTAGAATGTTATATTTATATACACATGTTCGATGTCCACTGTCAAAGACTTGCCAGCCAGAACAAATCAGACTAGTAGCCCAATCATCAAAATAGGCCAACCTGAACATATTACAGCAAGCAAGCAGTTGATAAATTGGGCAATTGGACAAAGAAACATTGCAGGAAATGGCATCAACATTACAAGGCCGCATAATAGCTTTTCCGTTAAAGCAAAGTTGATCCAGGCAAACAAATGAAAAGAATGCTCTGGGACATTACATCCACCTATAACAAACGAATCAGCGTTGACGGAGTTGAGCCATGAAATCCAAGTTTAAACCCATACCATTTTAGCCATGTAATCCAAGTTTTGTTCACATGGGTTAAATGTTTCCCTGCTAAAGGAATCAGATAATAGAAAACTTTAGCCTGATAGCCAAGAAGACAGGGTTCTTTCCAGAGCAAGAAAATATGGGATATGACTATGCCCATACAGAGGGACCATAATGGGGGACATTCCATTATCTCATGTTTATATGAGATATTATACAGGGTTTTTCCATACAACATATCAATATACATTTAAACTGTTAATTATCTCATATTTATATTCAATATTATATAGAGTTTTTCCATACAACAAACTAACCTCCCTTTGTGTAATCTTCTAGATCATGCAAAGTGGCATGAATTTGAGTAGTAGGGAAAAACACTCGGCCTTTTCGATGTCAAACAACTAAAAAAAACATGAAATAACTTGTCCTATAGCCACAATAAAAAGAAGAGTTGAATCCTGGGAAGCCAAAGAGGCTCCACCAAATCAAAAAACAACTCTCGACCACCAAATCAAGAAACAACTCTCGAACTAATAGCAGGGCATTACAAAGAATAAAGTTGGGAAACAAAAGGTCAACATTACAAAGAATAAAGTTGGGAAACAAAATGTCAAGATAAGAAGTTTGAAGTTTAAAAGAAAAAAGGCTTGAATAAAAAAGTCATTTTGATTAGTTTAGAATTTGTTGGTTTGTTTGTTCAATTAATTTACATGAATGCATAGATAAATAAAGATAAAAAATATGGTAATCAAAGACTAACATGTAGGAAGAGAATGAGAAAGACAAAGTCTTTTTACTAAATAATAATGGTTAGGAAGACAATGAGAAGTCTTTTTACTAAATAATAATGGTTAGTTAATTGTAGACCTTAATAATTTGATGTAATAACTTATTTTAATACAATGTGAATTTTTATTTCTAGAAAGGCTTTTGTTTAGGTTAAAATCCTTCATGTTTAGTTTTTTTCTTTATTTATTTTGTCCAAAAAAAGAAATGTAGTTTATATTCATAAAAGGAAATGGAAATCACATTCTTTAGATGCATATAGCACATTATATTTGTATACATGCGCACACACACATAAGAGCAACACAGTTAGTTTTTAGGGTTTCTGCATGAGTAGCGAATCAAGAAGAATGTGAGTTTAGGGTTACCATAGGAGCAACAAATCAAGGCAAGCGTGGTCTTGGTTCAAAAGGATTCTACAGGAGCAACAACTCAAGGTCAACGAGATCAAGGTGGATGTGATCTAGATGAACATCTACAGGAGGAGAGACGAAGGTCTCGAGGATGGATGTTGATTGAATGGAGGTGAGACAAAGGTTTGCAAGAGGCGAACGAGAGGACATAGATTTGTGGGAGGTGAGATGGAGGTTTGCAGGAGGCAAAGGTGAGGATAGAGCCCTGTGAGAGGTGAAGGTGAGCCTGTGGTTTGCCTAAGCGATCACACTAGGGTAAATTTTCTTTGAACTCAAGGTCTATGGGAGGCAAAGGTGAAGATTTGTCATAGCGAGGTTGCAGGACCTGCTATCCCCAATTTCTAGGGATAATTGAGGAGATGATGTCTCGAGGCCCTCAGGTTGCAGACATGTAGTACCGAGAGACATATGACTGACAACGTCCAATTGCACAGATAGAGACCCACTTCACCATTGTACATCCTCAGTTCATCACAATGGCATTGACCACATCAGCGTGCTTCCAGAAGATTATGGGTCTTGCTCCATTAGGTACAAGTCAGGTACTGTGGTAAGTGTCACTTAAATACTTGAGGCATTTCAATATGTTGCATTTAAAACTACTTTTGATTATAGAACTTATGCTTGGAAATTATGTTCCTTGTCATGTTTCACCTTGGTGGTTGACATTGTTGGGCAGTGGAAGCAAAACAGAGCATAAAACTATGAACATCAAAGCAAAGACAACACAACAACAATCACACAATTGACACAGTGATTTATGTGGAAACCCAATGAGGGAAAAAACCACAAGCAATGATTATCGGTTTTCTTATTATTCAAGGGAGAATTACAATAGCCTTGATAGGCATACAACCATCCTCTCCTCCCCTCTTCTATACTCTCTTGCACTCGCATTGTACACCACCTCTATGGGTATTATCAGATATATAACATCTATCACTCAGTTATACAAACTGATCAAGAATAGATCACATAGTTACATGAGCAGTTCATAAATAGATTGCATGCATGCACATGTGCATGTGACCACATGAGGAAATTCATTGGCATGTTTCCAACAATATCCACCTTGACAACAATTTACCTGATATATCATGCCCTTAATTAATTCATCACCTTTTCTGCAAACCAAGAGAAGCCAAACACCACCGTAGCTTCTCTAACAAAACTAGTTTTGTAAACATGTCTGCAGAATTCACTTTTGTATGGACCTTTTCCAAAGATATTCATCAACAACTTGTTTTACAAAATGGTACTTAACAGAAATATGCTTCGTCTTACTGTGATAATCTGAATTTCTAGCCAAATGAATAGCACTTTGGCTATCGCAAAATACTTTTACCTTGTCCTGCATCCTTCCAAACTCACCCAATAAACCCTGTAACCAAATTGCCTCCTTACATGCATGTGAAGCGACCATATACTCTGCCTCTATACTGGATAAAGCGACTACGTTTTGAAGCTTTGACATCCAACTAACAAGTCCTCCTGCAAGAGTAAAGACATATCTTGAAGTGGATCTCCTTTTGTCCAAGTCACCTACAAAATCTGAATCTATATAACCGCAAATTAAATCTTTGGAACCATCATAGGTAATAGAATAACTGCTTGTGCCTCTAAGATATCGAAGCACCCATTTCAATGCTTCCCAATGCTCTTTTCCTGGATTTTCCATGTATCGATTGACAACACCAACTGCATGTGAAATATCTGGTCTAGTACTCACCATCGCATACATCAAACTTCCCACTGCATTAGCATATGGTACACGAGACATATAATTCTTTTCTTCATCATTACTAGGACGTAAACATGAAGAAAACTTGAAATGGGAAGCCAAAGGGATTTGTACAGGTTTCACATTATTCATACTGAATCTCATAAGTATTTTCTCCACATACTTCTGTTGTGATAACCACAACTTACCATTTTTCCTGTCTCTGTGTATCTCCATGCCTAAGATTTGTTTTGTTGCTCCTAGATCCTTCATATCAAATGCCCTAGGCAACAAAGCCTTTAACCTGTTGATTTCGACCATGCTATTGTTTTCCACAAGCACATCGTCAACATATAACACCAAAATAATGAACATGTCATTTTCCAACTTTTTAAAGTAAACACAATGATCATATTCACTCCTTGTAAAATTTAGGCTCACCATGGAGGAATCAAACTTCTTGTACCATTGGCTAAGAGACTGTCTCAGGCCATACAATGACTTCTTGAGTTTTCAAACAAACCTCTTATTGCGATCCTGAACAAACCCTTATGGTTGTTTCATATATATATCCTCGTCTAAATCTCCATGTAGAAATGTTGTTTTAACATCTAGCTGCTCTAACTCAATATCAAGCAAAGCAACCAGTGCTAACATAACATGAACTGAAACAAGCTTCACAACTGGCGAAAAGATCTCATGAAAATCAATACCTTCCTTTTGAGAATACCCTTTTGCTACCAGTCTTGCTTTATACCTTTTGACTTTATCATCAACATCCTATTTCAGTTTGTATACCCACTTGCCACCGACAACCTTCCTGTCCTTTGGAAGTTCTACTAGGTACCATGTTGTATTCCTCTCTAAGGCATGCATTTCTTCGTTCATATCTTTCTTCCATTAATCACTTTCAGATACCTTAATTTCTTCCTAAAAACAACTAGGTTCTCCATCAATAGAAACCAAAGCCACAACTGAAACATAATCATCATACCTTCTAGGAGGATTCCTGACCTGTGAAGATCTCCTCGGAAATGGTTGAGGCATATCCTCATTTTCCTGGATATTTTTTGCATCTACATCTTCATCTTCTTCTTCTGGAACTTCTTCATGCTCCCGCCTTTCTAAAGATGGTTGAGTTTCCAACTGAATTCGTTGAACTTGTGGTACTTGTTCTTGTCTCACTTCAACATCTACCAATTATGATTTTAAGAGTGAGGATTAATCAAATACTACATCTATGCTTATGATCCCATAGTCTGTACCCCTTAACTCCATCACCATAACCAACAAATACATATTTCTTTGATCTAGGATCTAACTTAGAATGCTGATCTTTAGAAATAATAGCATAAGCATCACAACCAAATATTCTCAGATTTAAAAAATCACATGAATGACCTGTCCATACCTCTTCTGGAATCTTACAGTTTATTGCAGTTGATGGTGACCGATTTATCAAATCACATGTTGTAAGAACTACTTCTTCCCACAATTCCTACTGCATCTTGACATTATTGAGCATTCTCCTTGCTCTCTCTAGAAGAGCCTTATTCATGTGTTCAACAACACCATTTTGCTGAGGAGTATAAACCATGGTCTTATGTATTTTGATCTCAACTTCCTTGCAATAGTTCTCAAATTCCACAGATGTGAACTCACCTCCATTATCTGTCCTTAAACACTTGATTGACCCTTTAATGCTCTTTTCAACCAAAGCTCTGAATTGCTTAAGAGTATTAAATAAATCAATTTTTCTTTTAAGTAAATAGACCCAAACCTTTCTAGAGTAATCATCTATAAATGTCACATAATATGACGATCCTCCAAAATAAACTGTAGGGGATGGTCCCCAAACATCTGAATGAATGTAATCAAGGATACCTTTTCTTATATGCCTTCTTGTTTTAAACTTTTGTCTACATTGTTTTCCAAAAACACAATATTTGCATAAATTCAAATTCAGAAACTTCAAACTTGGAAGTGACTTACGATCAACTAGTACCTTAAGCCCTTTCTCACTCATATGACCCAAATGTTGATGCCATAAATGAACAGAGTCACTTGCATATTCATATGCTACCACTGCTTGATTTACTTATGTCCTTCCTTCAAGCTGATAAAGGTTGTCGATCCTCTTTGCTTTCATGACTACTAAGATGTCTTTGGACACCTTCAGTACTCCACCTTGAGTTGTACACTTGTAACCACCAGAATCTAGAACTCCCAAAGATATCAAGTTCTTTCTTAGTTTGGGAACATGACTTACATTTGTTAATGTTCCTACAGAACAATCATGCATTTTAATCCGAACGCTATAAACTCCAACAATTTTACAAGAAAAAACATTTCCCATCAAAACAACACCATCATCAATAGATTGGTAAGTTGAGAACCAATTTCTATGAAGACACATGTGGTTGGACGCACCATAATCTAACAACCAATGATGATGTTGATGTGAAACATCACAAGTAGACAATACTTCATCTCAACCATACCTGAACTTGGTTTAGCTACATTAGCTTCCTTTGCTTCTTTTGTGGAGTCCTCCTTGGATGCATTCTACCTTTTCCAACAATCCTTCTTGAGATGCCCAGATTTGCCACAAAACCAACATTTCTACTTACTCTTCTTGCCTTTTGACTTAGACCTTGATGTACCCCTCTGATTTTTCCCTCTTTCTGTAGATCGACCTATGACCACCATTGTTTCTGAGGTTTCTTTACTAGATCTTTTCCTCATCTCCTCATACAACAATGCTCCCACAACAATGTCATAATATATGGTATTTGTTGTGCTAAACCACATAGTTGTGACCAGATGATCCCAAGACTTAGGAAACAAACAAAGTAGTGTAACCGCCTTGTCCTCATCTTCATACGTTATGTCCATACTAGATAATTGACAAAGCAGAGTATTGAAAACATTCAAGTGATCAACAATTTTCATACCTTCTTTCATCCACAAGCTATACGATTGCCTCTTCAAGACGATTTTGTTTGACAAGTTGTTTGTCATATACAGACTCTCTAGTTTGGTCCACAAACCTGTTGTTGTCATCTCTTCAGCAATGTTAAACAACACGTCATCTGCTAGACACAAACGAATAGAATTGAGGACTCTTGTACCCAGATCCTCCCAGTCCTCATCTTTCATGCTTGTCGGTTTCTTTGACTTTCCAACCTAGGCATTTTGCAATCCTTGTTGCACAAGTATATCTTTCATCTTAAGCTTCCATAACGCAAATCTATTCTTACCACTAAACTTGTCCACCTCAAACTTGGAACTCTGCACTTTCACCATTAGCATAAAACTCCAAAACCACTTCTTATAAAACCGAGCCTTTTTAATATAGAGGAAAGAACTTATATTTCAAAGTGGAACCAAAGAAGTTGAACCCAAAAAGGTTTAATCCCCAAAAATAAAATATTTAAAATATATCTTAAAACCTTTTAGGACATTCAACTTTTTAAACAAATAAACATCCCCTCTTCGTATAAATATATCTGCTTATATATTACCCTTCACATAAAGGGTGAAGGTATATTAAAAGGAATCCTTTAATAAAGTTTTACCCACGTGAATCTCATCAAAATTCAAAAATCATACCTCTCAAGAGTTGTCTATGCATATCAAACAAGAAAGTTCTATTTCATACCATGAGTTCTTGTGACAAAACCTTCCACGATTTTTCAACGTGAATACTCCACAAAATATTTCCACGAGTGTGTCACTTCATAGCTTACTGTTGTTATCATACCTTCTCCATGCGACAAGGATCAATGAATATTAACACGCCCTCTGCATGCGGCAAGTATCAATGAATATTGCCCCTCTTCCAACACACAACACTCCAGCACTTGGATCACCCCTCTTCTAACACAACTCTCTCGGATCGACCAAATTCTATTTGCATATACCAAGCTCAATGTTCTTCCTGATAGGTGCCCGAAGCATTAGAGAAAAGAATAATGCTTCTGAAATTAACTCAGGTCTCGTTCTCACATGCTCGATCTCATCCAATTTGGCTCACCTACTCTGATACCACTTGTTGGGCAGTGGAAGAAAAATAGAGTAGAAAATTGTGAACATCAAAGCAAAGACAACACAACAACAATCACACAATTGACACAGTGATTTATGTGGAAACCCAATGAGGGAAAAAACCACGAGCAATGATTATCGGTATTCTTATTATTCAAGGGAGAATTACAATAGCCTTGATAGGTATATAACCATCCTCTCCTCACCTCTTCTATACTCTCTTTCACTTTCATTTTACACCACCTCTATGGGTATGCTCACATATATAACATCTATCACTCAGTTATACAAATTGATCATGAATAGATCACATAGTTACACGAGCAATTCATAAATAGATTGCATGCATGCACATGTGCATGTGCATATGACCACATGAGGAAATGTTTTGGCATGTTTCCAACAGAGATTGTGCCCTAGTAAGTGATCACCCTTATGGATGAGTTTGCTACTGGTATGTCTCCTTGATGAGTCATCGTGTCATTCCCGATCATACTTATCATTTTTCACACTTCACCCTTTTTCGTCTCCTTATCTTTTGGGATTTCCGAGTGTACTGACCCAATAAGAGATTGTACATCTTTTCATGGGAAGAAGGGATTGAAGGCCCAAAGGGAATGTCGCTGGAAAAAGATAAAATCCAAAACTATGACCTTTCAAATGCTCGCCCAAAGAGGTCTTGAGAACAATGAAATGTTTCTCCTAAAAAATCAAAGACCTGCAAAAACAAAGTACACATATATAAATGTCCCACTTGTTGAGGGATATACAAAAGTGCATTCCACCCTTTTCTTTACCTCTATGGCACTTTGTGTACCTCTCGCCTCAAGTGACACTATGGCACTTCCCCCCCGGCTTTATGTTGTTGAAGATTGAGTAGCTTTGGAAGATACCCTTATTGTATTTGACCAAGACAAACCCTAAAGAATATTATTATATTATATTTGTTAAGACGACCCTATTGTGCCTTTGTAAAAGTCGGCCCTATTGTGCCTTGACAAGTAAAATGAAAAATAAAAAGGTAAAGTGACAGGTCGACCCAGACCTAATTTTAGGTTGGTCAGACTACTACTTATAAAAGATGCTAGTGCCTCATTTGTACACACACATACTAGCTCTGCAGCTGAGAAGAGGAAGTGTGCAAGTCTCAAAGGGAGATGCTACTGTAGCTAGGAGGTGACGTTGTGGAAGTTTTCTTGGTTTATCTCTTGTGTATATCTTGGTTAAGTGGTGTGCTACTCTTCCCTAGTCAAGGGTTAAAGGAGGATATTTTTCTTTGTTAGTTCTCTCTTGGAGAGAGACATTGTTCTTGGTTGGTGAATCTATATTGAGGAAGTTTGTTGGGTTTTTCCCCTTAGGGGGGTTTCCCCAGGGTAAATATTGTGTATGTTGTGAATGTTATTCTTTCAGTGATCCTTTATATGTAGTCATTGTGCTAATGGTTTAAACTGCTTAAGATGTAAAAATCAACATGGTATCAAAGCAGGCTTGAAAGAAGGCATTTTTATAGCACATAAGAACTCGTTGAAGAAGCTAAGAGCATAGGAAGACGCTTCTAACCCTAGCGCACCTTTTCCCTAGAATAGTTATCAATTTTGGACAAGTTTTAGAAATTAGGGTTTCTACATAAACCCTAAAAGGTGACATCATCCACCTTGCTGAAGGACGTTGAACAATGTAAGACCATATAGAATCTCTCCCTAGGAGGGCACATCTATGTTAGAAAAACAGGATCGTAGAGCAATAAAATAAAAACAAATGTGGAAATAAAACACAGAAGATACACAATACAATAGAGACACAGATATACGTGGTTCACCCAGTGTGGGCTACGTCCACCAGAGAAATTGCCAAGTCCTTTCTTTACTCTTATCTAGCAAATGAAGGGATACAACCTACAACACACTCGTTGTAACTTCCTCTTCTTTCTCTCACAGGCTCCTCACTCATAATACAATATTCACAATGACACATAGCCTCAATACATTTCCCTCAATAAAGAGGGTTGCCTTCTACGAAAAAAAACCCTAACATAACTTCTACCATCATATCTGCAATCTTATAATGAACGGTCCAGATTTACTATGAAATTACAATATACATTTACAAGGCAATTTTTCCTTTGGGGGCCCGCTTGCCCTCGGACACCACAGAGGGGGTAACCCCCCTCTGCACTCCCCCATGTGGAGGAGTGTACATTCTTCTGGGGTGTAAAGTCTTCATGGGGTATAAACATGGCTGAAAACAAAGACCTTTGAATTGGGAAGATAATCAGGCTCCACAACCAACACATCTACTCCCTAGATCATAATTTTGAAATTTGAAGCTTAAGAAATTAGGGTTTCCTGATACAACCCTAGGTTTGTAGTACCAGTTACAATTGCAGTTGTAGTGGCAATACCAATTGCAGTTGTTGTTCCAGTTGCAGTACCAATTGCGGTTGTAGTATCAGTTGCATTTGTTGTGCCAGTTGCAGCACCAGTTGCAGTGCCAACACCAGTGGCAATACCAGTTGCAGTGAACATTTTTGTGAAGTGTTGGGACTCATTTTTTATTGTCCTAGTGCGCCTTACCCTAGCAAATCTCCAGCTACCTTTAGATTACAATTTGGAGCACCTTTGAAGTTTTAAAGGTTCAGTATTGCTTGTTGCACCTATCGGATTGTGCCACTACATGTTGATACTATCAGAGGTATGCACTTACATATGTTTAAACTGTATCATTATTTTAAAGGGTATTTTCAGGAGAAAGGATCGTTTGTCCAAACAACAATTGTAGATCCAGAAGGATCTCAGATCCAGCACATTCAGAGGAACAATGCACTCCAGGTCTGATTGTTTTGATATGCCTCTAGTTGTTTTGGCATTCTTATGATTTTATGATCATTTAGGTTGCATTTTGATCTATTCTCTAGTCAAAGTTAAAGTTAGAAACTAACTTTAGTCAAAGTATTAGATTGATTAAGGTTGAGATAATAGAGTTTATTCTCCAACTCAAATTTCTATCAAGAAAGCATATTATCTTAGTACAAAGGACAAGTTGAAGAGAATACTTGTCATCTTGAGTGAAGGAGACTCGGAAGAAAAGAAACAACACTCATTCTTGAGGACAAGGCTCCATGTTACAGGTTTGATTGATTAAATTGATAATATTCAAATTTGCACATATCAAGTTCTAGGTTCTGGATGTTGGTTGGAACATCTGGGAGTGCCAAGCAACTACAAATGTGATTACCGACACCTTGACAGACAATGTTTAGGATAGACTCATGGCAGCAAAGGACACACTTGCCTCGGTCACACATAAGTTGAAGGACCAAGACGACACCATCACATTGTTGAAATGATCTTTGGCTAATAGACAAAGCTCTGTTGTCATGCCAATGAAGATCAAGATAAAGGAACCCAAGACATATGATGATACTCGCAACGCTAAGTTGCTTGAAAACTTATTTTGGGACAGTGAGCAGTACTTGGATCAGTTGAACGCAAGTTCGTATGAAGCCAAGGTGAACATTGCAACAATGTTCTTGAGAGGAACTGATAAAATCGAGTGGAGGAACCAGGTGGAAGACTTAGCAGCTGGGAAAATCATTGAGAAGATAGAAAACTTGGCAGAGATGAAGGTAGCCTTGAAGGCACAGTTTGGTCTAAGGAAGCAAGCATGGATCGCAAGAAATCAGTTGTTGTCTCTCAAGCACGCTGGTAAGATCCAAAGTCTACATCAAGGAGTTCACAGGGCTCGCATTGGAGATCAAAGACATGCCAGAAGAAGACAAACTTTTCCACTTCATGAATGGTCTACAGCCATGGGCATAGAGTGAGCTGCAACGACAGAACGTGCAAACATTTGTAGCATCCATCACTAAAGCAGACAAACTCTTGGACTTTTGAGGTAAACCCAAGACAGTTCCTAGGAACAATGAGGACGCCTAAGGTGATAAGCAACAACAAGGGAAGGGAAGAAGAAGAATAAAGGAAAGATGAAGACATCCAAGGGAAACGAAGACAATTCCAAGCAAATGGACACAACGAAAGAGAAGAATATAATTTATTGTTGGATTTGTGCCAAGGAGAACTATGCGAAGAATTGTCCTTTGAAAAAGGAAAACAATCCATCTGTTGGAGTCTTGCAGGTCTTGAATGTCGTCATGGAGGGTGAATCCACGGAGCACCAAGAGAAAGACGAGACGAAACTTTGCTATGTGCAGGCTAAACTCAACAGGAAGTCAGTGATAGCCATGGTGGACAGTGGGGCAACTCATACCTTCTTGAGGGTTTTGATGTTTCAACATCGGGCAGACATTCTCCCAAATTGGTCATGTAGAATTGACAAAGGGAGGATGATACATTCACTCACGGGGCCATGCTAATTTGGCTAGTGGTGAATGGCCCGGGATGTTGATGTTTCTCCAATTAGCAACATCGGGTAGACATTCTCCCAGATTAGTCATGTTGATTTGACCAAGGGAGAATGATACATTCACTCACGAGGCCATGTTGATTTGGCTAGTGGTGAATAGCCCAAGTGTAGTCTTTCTCCTAGTAGTCATGTTGATTTGATGAGGAGTGATAAAGACTTGAGATTCTCTCACATTGCCTTCTCCAGGATGATGTGATCTATTTTTTATAAGACAGGTTTGACTTGTTTACAAGTCTAGTCTAATTTTGAAGACGTAGGCTCAAGCGACCCCTTGTGATGAGGGGCTTCTCGGTGAATCTACTCAACATTAAAGCCCTATATTAATTAGAAGTGTATGTGAGGAGATGACACATCAACAAGGCTCATGGACAACTTTTCTAGTGAATAATAAATGCCAAGAAGACAAGACAAACCATTGAAGAAACCCCAGAAACCATTAAAGAATAAATTGAAGACAAAAGAAGAAGTCGACCCCACAAGGAAATTGAAGGTGACTCGAACTATATAAATAAAGGTTGGATCATTTCACTTGTCATACAACACAATTGTTCTCCTACAGTGCACAGTTCTTAGTTGCCAACTACAATGCACAGTTCATAGTTGCCAGCGACAATGCGCAGTTCCCAGTTGCCAGCTATAGTGCGCAATCCCCAGTTGCAAGCTACAATGCGTAGTTCACAGTTGTCTGCTACAGTGCATAGTTTCCAGTTAGAGTGTGCAACTGTCAGTTACCATTTGCAGTGCGCAGTTTCCAGTTGCACTATCTTTGAGGTGTGTTATTTTTGGAGCATCTTAGTAGTTCTTTTGTGGTGCGCTATCCTTGAGGGATCTTCCTCATACAAGAGCGCAATTATTTTTTGTTGGGTTTCTTCTTATTGATGGTGATAAACTTGGATTAATTTCTTCTTAAGAAAAATTGTTGGGTTTTCTCCCAAGGTTGGGTTTCCCAGGGTAAAATCTTGTGTCTACTATTCATGGCTATCTTTTCATGATTTTGTTGTTTCCACTGCAGTTATTTTTGGTCGAAATTTTCAGTGTAATTATTCTATGATAACAGTGGCATAAAATTTTGTTTGAAATTATAAGGATATAATTATCAGATCTAAAAATCAAAAAATTCAACATGGTATCGGAGCTTTGTTGAAATTTGCCACTACACAATCACAGATCTATTGTTGACTACAACACTAGAAGAGTGTTCTACTTTTTCTTTTTCTTGTTCCGGGAAGGGTCAAGATGGTGTCCAGTCCCAGAATAGAAGATAGACTGGATGGTGCTACAAACTTCAGATCCTATAAGACCAGGATACTCTTCATCTTGGATGAAAATGAGATTCAGAACTATGTAAAAGAAAATATCTTAGAACCAAAAAATGATGAAGAGAAAATCAGGCACAAGAAGAATGAAGAAAAGGCTAAGAGAATCTTGATAGATTATGTAAAAGATCATTTGATTCCACACATCATTGAGTTGAATACTACCAAAGAAATGTTTGACGCCTTGGTGGGATTGTCCGAGAGTAAGAACACTAGGAGAAAATTAGCTTTGAGAAATCATCTCCATTGTATCATGACGACCACATCAGATTGAGTTGTCACTTATTTTATGAAGGTCTTCCAATTGAGATATCGACTTAAGGCCATTAGAGACACCATTGATGATGCAGAACTTGTTACAGTGACACTTAATGGATTTCCTTCTTCATGGGAGTCATTTGTTCAGAGCATTTGAGGATGAGAGAAGTTGCCCAAGTTTGATCTTCTATGGGTTGATTATGTCCAAGAAGAGGCCAGATTATTGTCCAAGAACAACTTACAAAGACCCAGAATGAAGGAACTCTAGCTCTTGCAACTCATGCAAGAAAAGGAAAAGGAAAAAGAAATTTTAGAAAGAAGAAAGCTCCAGTTCAAGAATAGAAGAAGAAGGATCTTTCAAAGATCAAGTGCTACAATTTTCATACATTCAGTTATTATGCTTCTCAGTGTCCTCAAAATAAAAGGAAGGGAAAGTAGCATGCATCAACAGTCGATGTTGATGAGCATCAAACATAAAAGAAGACAAAAGAATCCAAACTTGATGAAATCACAAATGAACTTCGGAAAGAGTATTTCTTTGTCTCTGCTCTTACAGGCACTATTACAGATAGTAGTGATACCTGGTTGGTAGATAGTGGTGCTTCTAGACACACGACAGGTCACCGAAATTCTCTTAAAGACTTAACAAAGAAGGACTCAACATTACTGGTGGAACTTGGAGACAATGCCAAGTATGCAGTAAAAGGAGTTGGAACTACATAGTTTCAGCTTGAATCTGGAGATTCTCTACACATGAAAGATGTATTTTTTGTACCAGGATTAAAGAAGAACAAGATCTCTATATCAACATTTGAGGATAGAGGTTACAGAGTTGCATTAGTGGATGGTCAAGTTCTTTTATGGCCTATGGGCTCGAGCATAAACTCAACAGGAGTGATTAGTGTGCGAGAGGGAGAATTGTACAGATTATCAAGATGACCAGCACATGCATTGGTACATGACAATATAATTTTATGTGAGTTATGGCATCAGAGATTTGCTCACCTTCATTACAGATCTTTTCCAGTATTAAGGAGGATGGTTACAGGTATTCCAGAGCTCCAGGTAGAGCATGATGGTGTTTGCAAGGGTTGTACACTTGGCAAGAATACCAAGGGACATTATCCAATCAGTGACAGTAGATCCAAATGGATATTGGATCCACTACATTCATATGTATGCGGACCAATGACAGTATCATCCTTGGGTGGCTTCTTGTACTATGTGGCATTCATTGATGTTTTCTCCCGGAAGACATGGATATACTTCATGAAGACAAAGGATGAAGTCTTCAGCAGGTTCTAGGAATTCAAGGCTTAGACAGAGAACTTGACTTGGAAGAAGATCAAGGTTTTAAGGACAGATAATGGAGGAGAGTATTCTTCCAATGACTTCAATGATTTCTGCAAGGAAGCAGGGATCAAGATGGAGTTGACAGTTCCTTACAACTCGCAGCAAAATAGTGTTGCGGAAAGGGAGAATAGGTCCATTGTGGAGGTTGTCAAAGAAATGATTCATGATCAGAATATTCCCATGTTCTTATGGGTAGAGGAATCCAACACAATAGTTTATGTTCAGAACAGGAATCCTCACTGGATATTGTGAGATAAGACTCCTGAGGAGGAATTCACAGGAGTGAAGCCAGAGGTCAGCCATTTGAGGATCTTTGGTTGTCATGTATACATCCATGTGCCCAAGGAGAAGAGGACAAAGTTAGAACCTTCTAGAAAGAAGGGTGCTTTTGTGAGATACCACGAGACTTCAAAGGCCTACAGAATCCACATTCCATGACAATGTCAAATTGAGGTTAGTTGAGTTGTTACTTTTGATGAAGAGGTAGCCTTTAGGAGGGATAGAGAGTCTCATATGGAGATTGATAATGAGGAGTAGGAGGCTCTGAAGGATAAGGGTACAAATCCCTCTAGCCCAATTGTTCATCCTTCAAACTATCAAGAGGAGTCAGTAGAGCTAGCAGAGCCATTGGATCTACCTAGAGATGTTGTCGTGACCAAGAAGAGTCTTGATTGGCTTTGTGACACTTTGCAGGAAGCAGAGGGGCATGCAGCCCCCAGTTGTACTTTCAAGGAGAGAAAATGACCTCAGAGGTTCTCGAGTTAGATGGCATTGATGAGTCAGATCATTGATTCTGAACCATCCAATTATGAGGCAATAGGGAAACAAGTTTGTAGGGATGCCATGATGGAAGAGTATCAGTCCATCATGAAGAATGATGTATGGGAGATAGTTCTGAGACCAAAGGGGAAGTTAGTAGTAAATTCCAAGTGGATCTATAAGATCAAGCATGCAACAACTGGTAGCATCGAGAAGTACAAAGCAAGGTTTGTAGCAAGAGGATTCTCTCAGAAAGAGGGAGTGGACTATGAGGAGACTTTTGCTCCAGTCGCCGGGTACACTTCCATCAGGACTATTATCCCCATTTTATGGATAACTAAAGAGATTGTGTCTCGAGGCCCTCGGGTTGCAGATATGGACTGCCGAGAGACTACATGACCAGCAGTACCCTTTTGCATAGATGGAAAGCCCACTCACCACCACAGATGGTCACAGGTTTGCAAATGGCATCCACCACACCAACTAGCTTCTAGAAGGAAGTGGGCCTTGATCCATGAGGTACAAGTTAGTATTATGGTGAGCATCATTTCAATATTCAAACCATTTGGTTATATTGTATCTTAGATTTCTCTAGACTTTATGATATATGCTTGGACATTATGCATTTTTCCCTGCTTCACCTTGGTGGTTGACATTGTGCCCTAGTAAGTGGTATTCTTTGGGAATGGGTTTGCTACTAGGAACTCCCTTAATGAGTCATCGTACCGTTCTCGGCCATACTTACCACTTTCCATCATTATTCTCCTCCATTTCCTTATCTCTTAAGATTTTAGGGTGTATTGACCCAAGGAGTTGTCCCTCATTCTATGGGAAGAAGGGGCTAAAGGCCTAGAGGGGTTGGTGTTGGGTAAAAGATAAAAGCCTTGTATAAACCTTCCAGATGCTTCACTCAAGGATCACCCAAGAAAGAAATAAAATGCTTATCATTGAGTAAAGGGGACCCACAATATAATAAAGAATGTTTAAAAGGTTGGTTGAAGAATAGGTCGTCTCATCACGAGCTGACCTATCACGTCCATGAATATATAGTGGTATGACATTTACCATCATCTCGTCACCAAACCAGGGTAACGACTCTCAGTTGCATGGATGAGAGAAAGGGGGTCTCATCATGAGCCAACCTTCTCATTTCCATTGGGTAAATGTGGGTGAAATTGCCATCATCTAGTCACCATGCCAGGGAAGTGACCTTCAACCTATCATTATGCTATATTGAAAGAAAATAAAGAAAGAAAGATAAAAGGCAATTGATGGGCTTGGAAAAAGTGCATTGCGGATGAAGGTACCACACACCCTCTACAAAGGCACCCATGAATGAGACACTACAACCCCTTCTATGTCATGAGCCCTATGCCCATTGAGTCTTGACCCCAACCACTTCATCCACTTTACATGGCTTAGAGAGGGATCTCTTGGAAACTCTCCTTGACCTAGGGCAAGATCTACCCAATAGGACACCTCGTCAACCCTCCCACATTCAAGCTTGACAAGTCACATAGTGTCTTTGAGTTGTTAATTGTTTGATATAGTGATCTTTGATGCACATGCTTAGATGGTTTATTTATTGATTGGATTCACTTATCATTTTGTTATGAATTGAGATCTTTGGAGGGTGTGCTCATTTGTCTTTGCAGGACCTAGTTGGTGGACAGTTTTGGGAGAGCAAGCCTAGCTTGGGCTTCCAAGGCGCTACAAGCCCACAGGTTGGATGTCAGGGGATTGCATGCCAGATGAGAAAGATCAAACTTGGAAGGCCTTTATGATGACTTGGATGACATATCCCAACCCTCACTTGCCAAACGATTTGCCCAGGAGGGGTAAAACATCCTCTTTTTAGCATGACATCATGTGTTGGGGGCTAGGGCATGGTGGTGAGATGATATGCTTTGGCACTTGGAAGTTTTGAGGGGTTTAAGGTCTTGACCTCGAAGGAAGATATTTGGATGCTTGACACATGGCTTTAGCAAGCCTAGACACCCTCCTCCTACACCAATGACTTGCTCCTAATGCCAAAACGTCCCCTAAAGGGGTCACGTCATTCTAAATTAGGGTTTTATTTGTGCAAAAGTGAAATTTTAAAGGAATTGTTTAATATTATTTTGTAAGAGGGGCAAGATTAGGGTTGTTAACTCCTAATCTTGTGTTTTACCCTATAGTATGTGGACAAACTATGTTAGCTACATTTTGTATAAATAGAGATCATAAGATCTTATTTTTATAATAGATCTCCCTTGTGGAGAAGGATACTTAGCTGAACTTTTCGCTATTCTTGGAGCAATTCATCTCTCTTTTGCAATTGTTATGGTTTATCTTCGCTATTGATGGTGAAAAGTGATGCGCTATGCTTGGAGACTCTTTCTTATGCATGTCGATGGACTAAACTTGGAAGAATAGGGTTTGATCTAGCATTTTTGTGGAATTGGTAAGGGAAAATCTACCTTTATTGACTTTTGTCTTGATTTTTTCCATAATTATTTTTGGTTATAACCCTTGGAGGAGTATAAGGGCAGACACCCTCCCTAAGGTTTGTTCTCTTGCTGAAGAAAGGCCATTTTTTACAATTTGTCTTGGAGAACTACAAGAGCATACACCCTCCAAGGTCATCTTGGTTTGTTTTGAAAACCCTAGGAAGTAAAAGGGCTTACACTCCTAGGTATTTGTGGATCAAACATGAAAATCCAAGTTTTGTTTCTCAAGGTCTAATATGTTTTTCAAGGTTGTGCCAAGAGAAGTACAAGGGCGTACACCCTCTTGGCATCTGCTAGATTGAATTAACTACAATTGGGAACTACAAGGGTGTACACCCATAAGTGCTTAACCAAGCCATATATTTCATTGGTCCCATAACCCCAATACTAAGGAACTAATCATATTTTAATTTGCATTGGAGATACAAAACATTTGTCTCGACAAACATGAAATTTCAACATTTACAAGCTTTCTCTTTTGGATAATGATCTTGATGCCTTGGGGTTTTTTCTTCCCTTAGGGCGTTCCTTTTTTTCCATAATTTCTCATTGTTGTACTAACTTATTTTCTACAGACAATAGGCTGCAGAAAATCACTAACCCTAGGTTCTAATATCTCACTAAGTAGCCCCTAACTTTCCTCCATTTTTTAGCCACTAATTCCACTAACTAGGGTGCACTGTTTAGGCTAGTTTTGGGGATTTTTTTATGGTTGATTTAGCTGTTGCATGTCATTGAATGCTACAGCCATAAGGCTGATAATTTACTGCAGAAAATCATTTTATAACATCTTGCTTTATTTCAGTCTTAAAGTGCTATGCTCAAGTCATAAATAATTACTAAATTCATTGATGATATTGCCAATTGATCTTGTGCTTTGTATGCTAGTTTGGATACTTTATTTGTTTATATAAACAATCATATGCTGCTGAAAATTAGGGATAGAAAGATTAAATTTTTGCTCCATACTAACACATAGCATTGCAAGGTGTCTTTCCTTGTGTTTTGGGCAGGTACAGGTGCACCGGCAACTATCTCTTCACTTGGTACCCATTTACCTCACTTCACTTACCATTTCCAACCAATCATTTCTTCCATCACTTGACCTTCCCGGGGACTTCTCCTTACACTTCCATTCATCCTTCTCATTCCCCCTAGGGTTTCTAATATCGCATCCCAAGAGTGACCTTAGTCACCCCTCAAGTGTGGGACCTACATCGAGGTGACATTGGGTGTAGGATTCCCAAGTTGTAGTACTTGATTTTGTGGTTGGGTTGGGATTTTCCCAATATACAACTTGTGCTATAACATTTTGGTGACATTGTTGGGGAGTATTTTGAATCCTCTTAATGCCCTAAACGACACTTTTGGAAAGTCTCTTTCCCAAAGCCTTCATCCCGAGATTGCCTGGTGACTCCACTCCAAGAACCTACCCTTTTCCTTTGACAAACCTTCTTTAAAGTTTATCTGGTGACTCCACCTTTCCCGAACCCACCTTTTCCTTACTCACCTTTCCCCTTCTCTCCTCTTTCATCCTTTGATAAGCCTTGCTCTCCCATAGAAACTCCTTTGAGGTGTTCTTCTAGTCAATGGGACTATGGCACCTTGGAATCAATCAAGACCCTACCATCCCTCATGGAAGGAAATTTTGCAGATGGAAAGGGAAAAAACTGCTAATAAAGTCATTGAAGAGTTGATGAACCAAGTAAAACAGTTATTGCATGAATCTTCTGAAGACAAATCCCTCACAGATGAAGAGGTGCTTGAAGAACGTGCTTATGAAAAAAGCTTCCAATAACACCCTGATGAAGCTTACCCTTTCGAGGATCTTGATGACAACATGTTCCATGATCCTGGAAGTGAAGAGGCCTTAGATGCAGTCAATCAACATATTGACACTTTCATACAGATTAGAAAATGTGGATGGGACATGAGCCTTTTCACCTTTGATGGAGATCCCACTTATGACATTGAGGGCAGCCCTCAAACAAAGGATTGGTCCCCATACATATATGACTCAAATGTTTGGGATTGTGATGGTGACATGATCACATATTTGTTCCATCCTTTCGAGGACGACTTGACACCACATTTTCAAGATGAATTTCAACCACTATACTTAGATTTTGATAGACACCAAGTCATGGCCTGCCCAAAGCAATCCAAGGTACTTTCATGTTGAAATTTTGGGAAGGGATTTGCAGACAAAAAAGAGACGATTCCTGAGTCCGACGGAGGAGTTTTCCTCTAAGGTTGTCCCTTACCCCGTTTCCTCTTGTTTGGGAAATCATAGGGTTTTCTTTGGATATCTTGTCCTTTCTCAGCCTTCAGGGAGAAATGATCTTCTAAGGGAGGATGAAGATGAGCCATCATCTAGTCCACTCCAGAGATGCATAGATTGGCCTTGTGGCTATGCTTGCAAGTGAGAGTTCCAGAACGATCGAGATAGTGGTTTCTCTTTAGAGCAGGATTTCCTCCCTCCCACCCATATCCATGAATTTTATTTCATTATTGATTATATGTCTTGTTTTACTCATGATTACTATGTGCTAAACTTATATTTTTTGTTTCAAATGATTAATCATAGGGGAAAATGTCTTTGTTCGATGATCAGGTGGTTGCATTGGTTGTACAATTTCACCTGACACCTTCGGAGTTTAATCTTCAGGGTTCGAGGACCCAGGTAAGTAGGTACATCATCTTGCTTCCCTGAATTTTTATTTTGAATGCTCATTTAGTTTAGATTCATTTCATTATCATTTTTCTCTACTTGCACTATTGATTTCATGCTTAGTTTAGAAATTTATTGAAAAAATGTCAAAATTTTATTTTTCTAGTTTAGTGGGTTTTGATTATGATCATACAAGGAAAAGGATGAGTAGGCCATCTTGCACTTGACAATTTGATGTTTCCTTGCAAGAACAGGTCTACCAGGAGATGTTGCGGTTCTCATGCACTCTACGGCGAGCATATGTCCCCAAGTAGGAGCCAAATGATATCCCCATTTTGTGGATAACCAAGGAGATCATGTCTCAAGGCCCTCAGGTTGTAGATATGGAGTGTCGAGAGACTACATGACCAACAGTACCCTTTTGCACAAATAGAAATCCCACTCACCACCATAGATGGTCACAGGTTTGCAGATGGCATCCACCACACCAGTTCTCTTCTGAAATGCAGTGGGCCTTGCTCCATGAGGTAAAAGTCAGTATTATGGTGAGCATCATTTCAATATTCAAGCCATTTGATTATGTTGTATCTTAGATTTCTCTAGAATTCATGATATATGCTTGGACATTATGCCTTTTGCCTTGCTTCACCTTATTGGTTGACATTGTGCCCTGGTAAGTGGTCTTCTTTGGAAATGGGTTTGCCACTAGGAACTCCCTTAATGAGCCATCATACCGTTCCTGACCATACTTACCACTTTCCATCACTATTCCCCTCCATTTCCTTATCTCTTGGGATTTTAGGGTGTATTGACCCAAGAAGGGGTTGTCCCTCATTCTATGGGAAGAAGGGGCTAAAGGCCAAGAGGGATTGGTGTTGGGTAAAAGATAAAAGCCTTGTATAAACCTTCCATATGCTTCACCAAGGGATCACCCAGGAAAACAATAAAATGCTTATCTTTGAGTAAAGGGGACTCACAATATAATAAAAAATGCTTAAAAAGTTGGTTGAAAGATAGATCTCATCACGAGCCAAACTATCACGTCCATGAATATCTAGTGGTATGACATTACCATCATCTGGCCACCAAACCAGAATAATGACTCTCAGTTGCATGGCTGAGAGAAAGGGGGTCTCATCACGAGCCATCCTTCTCATTTCCATTGGGTATTTGTGGGTGACATTGCCATCATCTAGTCACCACGCCAGGGAAATGACCTTCAACCTTTCCTTAAGCTATATTGAAAGAAAATAAAGAAAGAAAGATAAAAGGAAATTGATGGGCTTGGAAAAAATGCATTGCGGACGAAGGTACCACACACCCTCTACAAAGGTACCCATGAATGAGACACTACAACCCCTTATATGTCATAAGCCCTAAGCCCATTGAGTCTTGACCCCAATCACTTCATCCACTTTACATGGCTTAGAGAGGGATCTCTTGGAAACTCTCCTTGACCTAGGGAAAGATCTACCCAATAGGACACCTCATCAACCCTCCCATATTCAAGCTTGACAAGTCGCATAGTGTCATTGAGTTGTTAATTGTTTGATATAGTGATCTTTGATGCACATGCTTAGATGGATTATTTATTGATTGGATTCACTTATCATGATGTTATGACTTGAGATCCTTGGAGGGTGTGCTCATTTGTCTTTGCAAGACCTAGTTGGTGGATAGTTTTGGGAGAACAGGCCTAGCTTGGGCTTCCATGGGGCTACAAACCCATAGGTTCTACATGTCGGATGAGAAATATCGGACTTGGAAGGCCTTGATGATGAATTGGACAACATAGCCCAGCCCTCACTTGCCAAACAATTTTCTCAAGAGGGGCAAAACGTCCTCTTTTTAGCATGACGTCGTGTGTTGGGGGCTAGGGCATGGTGATGAGATGATTATGCTTTGGCACTTGGACATTTTGAGGGGTTTGAGGTCTTGACCTTGAAGGAAGATATTTTTATGCTTGACACATGGCTTTGGCAAGCCTAGATACCGTCCTCCTACACCAACGACTTTCTCCTAATGCCAAAACATCCCCTAAAGGGGTGATGTCATTCTAAATTAGGGTTTTATTTGTGCAAACGTAAAATTTTAAAGGAATTATTTAATATTATTTTGTAGAAGGGGAAAGATTAGGGTTGTTAACTCCTAATCTTGTGTTTTACCCTATAGTATGTGGACAAACTATGTTAGCTACATTTTGTATAAATAGAGATCATAAGATCTCATTTTTATCATAGGTCTCCCTTTTGGAGAAGGATACTTAACTGAAATTTTCGTTATTCTTGGAGCAATTCATCTCTCTTTTGCAATTGTTATGGTTTATCTTTGCTATTGATGGTGAAAAGTGATGTGAAATGCTTGTATACTCTTTTTTATGCATGTGGATGGACTTAACTTGGAAGATTAGGGTTTGATCTAGCTTTTTTGTGGAATTGATAAGGGAAATCTGCATTTGTTATCTTTTGTCTTTATTTTTTCCATAATTATTGTTGGTTAGAACCCTTGGAGGAGTATAAGGGCATACACCCTCCCCAAGGTTTGTTCTCTTGCTTAAGAAAGGCCATTTTTTACAAGTTGTCTTGGAGAACTACAAGAGCGTACACCCTCCAAGGTCATCTTGGTTTTTTTTGCAAACCCTAGGAAGTAAAAGGGCTTACACCCCTATAGCTTTGCGGATCAAACATTTCAATCCAAGTTTTTCTTCTCAAGGTCAAATATATTTTTCAAGGTTGTGCCAAGAGAAGTACAAGGGCGTACACCCTCTTGGCATCTCTTAAGATTGACTTAGCTACACTTGGGAACTACAAGGGCGTACACCCCCAAGTGCTTATCTAAGCCATCTATTTCATGGACCCCATAAACCCAATAGTAAGACACTAATCATATTTTGATTTGCATTGGAGATAGAAAAAATTTGCCTCGACAAACATGAAATTTCAACCTTTACAAGCTTTCTCTTTTGAATAATGACCTTGATGCCTTGGGGGTTTTTCTTCCCTTAGGGTGTCCCTTTTATTTCATAATTTCTCATTGTTGTACTAACTTGTTTTCTACAGCCATTGGGCTACAGAAAATCACTAACCCTAGGTGCTAATATCTCACTAACTAGCCCCTAACTTTCATCCATTTTTTAGCCACTAATTCTACTAACTAGGGTGCATTGTTTAGTCTAGTTTTGGGGATTTTTCTATGGTTGATATAGCTATTGCATGTCATTGAATGCTGCAGCCATAAGGCTGATAATTTACTCCAGAAAATTATTTTATAACAGTTTTCTTTATTTCAATCTTAAAGTGCTATGCTCAAGTCATAATTGATTACTAAATTCATTGATGATATTGCCAATTGATCTTGTGCTTTGTATGTTGGTTTGGATACTTTATTTGTTGATATAAAATGTCATATGTTGCTGCAAATTAGGGACAGCAAGCTTAACTTGTTGATCCATACTAACACATATCATTGTAAGGTGTCTTTTCTTATGTTTCGGGAAGGTACAAGTGCACCGACAACTATCTCTTCACTTGGTAATCCATTTACCTCTCTTCACTTACCATTTCCAACCAATCATTTCTTCCATCACTTGACCTTCCGAGGGACTTCTCCTTAAAATTCCCTTCATCCTCTTCATCCCCCCTAGGGTTTCTGGGATCGCCTTCTAGGAGTGACCTTAGACACCCCCCAAGTGCGGGACCTACATCGAGGTGACATTGGGTGTAGGATTCCCAAATTGTAGCACTTGCTTTTGTGGTTGGGTTGGGCTTTTCCCAACCTACAACTTGTGCTATAACAAAGATTATTATTTCTCTTGCCTCAGTTATGGGTTGGAGATCACATCAAATGGATGTGAAGACCGCATTCCTCAACGGAGTGATTGAGGAAGAAGTGTACATAAAGCAACCTCAGGGCTTTGTGATACATGGGAAGGAGTCTCATGTTTGTAAATTAAAGAAGGTTGTGTATGGACTCAAGCAAAAACCCAGGGCATGGTACTCCATCATTCATGGATACTTGATGAGTTTGGGCTTCACCAAGAGTGATGCAGATCCCAACCTTTACTACAAGGTTGTTGATGGCGATTCATTGATCTTGGTGTTGTATGTTGATGATTTGTTCCTTACGGAGGCAGAGAAACTTATTGTCGAGTGCAAGAGGGATTTAGCCTCAGAGTTCAAAATGAAGGATCTTGGCTTGATGCATTATTTCTTGGGATTGGAGGTGTGGCAGAGACTAGGTGAGATCTTCCTTGGACAAGGGAAGTACACAGTTGAGATCTTGAGCAGATTCGGTATGATGGACTACAAGTCCATGGCTACACCTATGATGACAAATCCAAAGAAGTTGAGTGATTCAACTTCAGATTCAAATTTGGTGGATCCCACTATGTACAGGTAGTTGATTGGATCCTTGATGTACATGGCTAACACCAAGCCAACTATTTTATTTGCAATGAGCACCTTGAGCCAGTTTATGGTTGCGTCGAGGCACATACATTGGGTTACAGTAAAGCATGTGTTGAAGTACCTACGTGGTACAATTGGATATGGTCTGAGATATGTCTCAAGTGGTGAAGTGAGGCTACAGGGATATACTGATTCTGACTGGGCAAGGAGTGCAATGGACAGAAAGAGCACCTCCGAGTGTTTCTTCAACTTAGAATCGACTATGATATCTTGGATTAGTAGGAAGCAGATTTGTGTAGTACTCAGTACAGTAGAAGCAGAGCATATCACAGCCAGTGTCGCAAGTTGCGAAGCAGTATGGCTTCGGAAGCTTCTTGCAAACTATTTGATCAAGAGCTAGAGACGACCTTGATGCATAACGATAATCAAAGTTGTGTCAAGATTTTAGAAAATCTAGTATGTCATGACAGGTCGAAGCACATTGAGATCAAATATCACTTCAATCCAAGACACGGTGCAGAAGGGAGCAGTAAAGCTTGTCGTGAGTTTGAGAACATTCTCACCAAGCCTCTGTCTAGAGTGAAGTTTGTATACTTTAGAGACAAGCTTGTCGTGATTCAAAATGTCTCCCTCGCTAAGAGGGAGTGTTGATGTTTAAGCATTGGGCAGACATTCTCCCAGATTGGTCATGTTGATTTGACCAAGGGAGGATGATACATTCACTCACAGGGCCATGCTTCTTTGGCTAGTGATGAATGGCCCAGGATGTTGATGTTTCTCCAGTTAGCAACATCGAGTAGACATTCTCTTGGATTGGTCATGTTGATTTGACCAACTGAGAATGATACATTCATTCACGAGGCCATGTTGATTTGGCTAGTGGTGAATGGCCTAGGTGTAGTCTTTCTCCTAGTAGTCATGTTGATTTGATGAGGAGTGATAAAGACTCTAGATGCTCTCACATTGCCTACTCCATGATAGAGTGATATTATTTTTATAGGGCAGGTTTGACTTGTTTACAAGTCTAGTATAATTTTGAAGATGTGGGATCAAGAGACCCCTTGTGATGAGGGTATTCTCGGTGAATCTACTCAACATTAGAGCCCTATATTAATTAGACGTGCATGTGAGGAGATGACACATCAACAAGGCTCGTGGACAACTTTTCTAGTGAAGAAGAAATGCCAAGAAGATAAGACAAATCATTGAAGAAACCTCAGAAAGCATTAAAGAAGAAATTGAAGACAAAAGAAGAAGTCGTACCCACAAGGAAATTGAAGGTGACTCGAACGGTATAAATAAAGGTTGGATCATTTCACTTGTCATACAACACAACTCTTCTCATACAGTGCACAATTCCCAATAGCCAGCGATAGTGCGTAGTTCGCAGTTGCCAATCACAGTGCCCAGTTCCCAATTGCCAGCTACAGTGCACAGTTCATAGTTGCCAGTTGCAGTGCGCAGTTTCCAGTTTCCAGTTAACATGTGCAGTTTCCAATTACTAGTTGCACTATATTTGAGGTGTGCTATTTTTGGAGCATCTTAGCAGTTCTTTTGTGGTGTGCCATCCTTGAGGGATCTTCCTCATACAAGGGCACAATTATCTTGTGTTGGGTTTCTTCTTATTGATGGTGATAAACTTGGATTGATTTCTTCTTAAGAAACGTTGTTGGGTCTCCCAGGGTAAAATCTCGTGTCTACTATGCATGCCTATCTTTCTATGATTTTGTTGTTTCCACTACAATTATTTTTGGTTGAAATTTTTAGTGTGTAATTATTCTATGATAATAGTGGCATAAAATTCCATTTGAAATCGTAAGGAAATAATTATCAAATTTGAAAATTGAAAAATTCAAAAGAGGGAGGATATGGTGCGGAGGCTTGGGTTGTAGCATGAACCAACGCAGACAACCTTCTAGACAGTCAACGCATGTGTAGAAAGAGTTGTTAGTGTAGCCAAGGACATCTCATTAAAGCTTGGTGATTGGTGTAGAAGGACGAGTTTCACCATTGTTCCTATGGACAATTTTGAAGTTGTGTTGGGACAGGAGTTCATGACGAAGGAAAAGGCAGCACTGATTCCTCACATGAATAGTTTGGCCAGTTTCTTAGGACAGAATCCATGTTTGATTCCTACCATAAGGAGGAAGGAACAATGCACTTGGATATCTTCCTTATAGATGGTTGTTCTAGACAACCAAAGTAGGCAACCTTGTGGAGATGAACTTGGATGATGTGGGGTGATGGTTGGACAATCTAACATAGAGAATAAAAGAAAGCTCGTGTAAGTGGAATGAAGGCTTGCCGAGGTTTAATATATAGTTGGAGATATGGCTGAGACAATGGATGGCTTGGTTGATTTCTGTTTGAAAGTTGATGAATCGCAACAAAGATCAGAGGAAGTCACAGAGATGAGGATGCCAGAGCAGTTAGTTGAACAAGAAAAGAGACCATCCATTGAACAAGAAAACGTTTGAGGGATACACAACAACCTTGGTGGAGGAAAACTAAGGAAGAGGTTGATTCCTCCTCTAGCAAACTTGGACATAGTGAATGGTCGTATGACCCTAAGCTAGAACGACTCATGGAGGAATGTGAAGGAAAAATCAGTTCAAGTGTATCGTTTCTTATGTACATAATGTAGAAGTATGATGACTCTATGTTGATCACATTGGGACAGATTGGAGATAAGGGAGATGGCCCAACCAGCCATCCCCCTTCACCTTCAAACTAGGCCGCAACACGTTGGCCCACTATCTCAATGGGAGGGAAGTGAGGCCAATAGGGCACTTTGAGGAGGTGCCTTGGTGAAATCTGTTGGGAACACAATTGGTTGACTCGAAAGATTGAAGGAAACGAGGAGTTGTAGATGTGACGATCTTGCAGACATAAAAGGATGTTTGAATGTTAAGATGTGATTTCTTGAGACAGAGGCACAACGATTGGACTAGCTACCCAATCAGCTAAAGTCACAAGGGTATCCAACTCAAGGAAGCATGGGAAGATGGACCAAAGTATGGAAGCAATAGTAAGTCAATGAGGAGCAACACTTCCTAGAATCATGTAACTTCTTAAGGGGAGCTTGCCTTGACGACAACATTTGAGGAGACGAAAGTCGTTGAGTGGTGACGAGATTTGGAGATGGTGCAGAGACGCCATAGAGATCAATGAATGTTGCCAAGGATGACAACAACTTGGAGTGGGGGAGGACATAAGGTCTCCTATGACACCTACCAAGCGCATGCACTCTTTGGGTAGACTTGGGGATGAGTTAGACAATAGAACATAGAGAGCATGCAATCGTTTAGGCAAACAAAGATGTGTGCGTATGAGCAGGAACACCTTGGGTGCACGATGGTGACATGTGGCACCAAGGGGGAAAACACCTTCCTTACCTTAGAATGATTGACATAGACTTGAGTTGTGTTTGGGAAAGTGCAGGGCAACTTGGGAGCATGCCCAAGGAGTGGACCCATCTACCCTTGGAAACATGGGTGCACCGGAGAGGTTAGATGACCCCATTGGCACACCCACGAGGAGTCAGGACGATTGACACAAAGGAAGAGCACAAGGCAAGGGGCGCATGCCCAAGGATGGGGCACGCCAGTCCAAGAGACTTGACAATCAATGGGCTCATGGGCTCATTTGGGTGCACAGAGTCCATGGAGGGGCGTGAGGAATCGTTTGAGTGTGGGTTTGCGAAGGGGTGAGACACACCCAAAAGATACGATGTTTTGCATTGGTGACTCTCAGAGTCCCTATAAGAGAACAAGGGTGCACGACCAAGGTGTTAGAAATAAAGAGATGTGCTTGTTTTTCCATAGACAATATAGCAATATTATCACCCAACCATAGGCACAAAGGCCACCCTCGAGCACCTTACCCTTGACATACAGAATAATTCTGGAAGCATAATAATAGCCAACCTAGGTAGCGCATCTTTATCCAAGGGTAGCGCACCAAGCAAGAATAACCAAAGACCAAGAAGAAAGTCCAAACCATAACCAAGAGAAAGTCCAACCAAAAGCCAAAATCCCAGTTGCAGCAGTTGTCGCTGTACTCCCTCTCCAAACTTGCACACCATTAATATTATGCAATTGTGAGTGAGTGAGTGTCAAATGAGCTCTAGCACCCTCTATTTACACTGCTCTATCTCACTTGACTGGGATGACTTCTCTTTCTAGAGGCTAATAACTCAATATTAAATATTCTCTTGAGCCGACTTGTCTTTTAGGGTTATTATCCAACGTTTTAGGGTTTCTCTTGCTTCTCAGAATATTCTAGTTTTGTCGAAGGTTACATGTGGAGGTTAATACCTCCCATAGCTACCATAATATCAAAACTCCCTCCTAGCTAGGGAGGTATTAAAGGGATCCATTTCCGAACAGAACCAACCAATGAGGTTAATAAACCTCATTAAATTGATGATGTCTGGATATTTCAATACCCAAAAGGCATAACATGCTTTAGCAAGGGAATATAATTCCTTTTTCCTTAGAAATGAACCATAAACCTCACTAATATCACGACCCATGGCTAAAACAGTCTTCCCATAGATCAAAGGCATAAATAGTGTTTTGACAACCTTTCTCGTTAACCGAGATTCTATGATAGAATACTTAGATTTATTAATGGTCTTGAGCACAAACAGACTATTTAACCGGTAGAATCATCATAGCCACACATGCTATCTTATGATCATGTAAATCAACTCACGAGCAACATCATCACTATCAGTATCATCTGATAGCATCAACTGCATCATCTCTCAAAGCCATACTCCATCTAAGTAATCGAGAATGATGTTGAATAAGTCACTTACTCCACAGAGTGATACAAGGACCATTCTTCTAATCTAGACATACGTCCTAGAAGAATGATTGTCCTAAAAGATGTTGAAAGCTACGCCATGGGCTATAGAGACCATTCCTACAGGAATGTCAGTCATGAACTATTTTCTAATCAGGTCATATGTACCATTGAGATCCATCTCTACTTATATGCCTTAGAAAATATCGGTTCTGAACCATTTTGCTAATCGGGCCAAAATCTGTGCCTTAGGAAAATACCAGTCCATGATACGTCAAAAAACTGTCAACCTGGACCATTATCGACAGAGAGAACGCATGTCCACCAGCAATATGTTCTATCTAGACCATTCTCCGCCTGGAGAATGTCTGTCCACCAACACACTGACTATCCATCTAGTTGGAAATAAACTCCAACACTAGTGGTAGTCTCCATGGCACTCAGATATTAGCATATTGTTGCTATAATGCCATCCAATAGAGCACAACTATGTCTATCCATAGTAGTATACAACTACTATCCAGTGGTACACAACCACTCCTAGTAGCACACCACTACTAACCAGTGACACACAGTCACTACCAATGGATCACATCCACCACAGTAGCATACAACTATTGTCCAGAGACATACAATATCCACAACAATAATATCATCTGATATCAACCTGCATAAACATTATCATGATACAAACTGAGTCATCTGGGTCATTCTTCCACTCACATCTGTGAGATCTAGAAGAGAATCTGCCCTCATAAAGTAAAACATCATCCATGGGCTATCTGGACTATTCTTCCCAAGCATAGAAGAATAATTGTCCTTAATTTTTTAGCCTGGACCATTCACCTAACTAGGCCATTCCTCTAACACTAATCATAGTGCAACCTAGAGAGAATGAGTCTTCCCTAGGGAATGCTTGTCCATGATTGTTGAAACTGGAACATTCACCTAACTCGACCATTAATCATGCACGAATCACAATGCAACCTGGAGAGAATGAGTCTGCCCTAGGAAATGACTGTCCATACCATTTCCTATGGAAATGATTGTCCTTCACCAACCTCCAAAATAGACCATTCTTTGAAACTGCTCACAACTGTGAACTTCGAAAGAATGACTACCCAGCGAGGCAGACCATTCTACTTGACCACTACTCCAAGTGACTGCCAAGAAGAATGATTGTCCTAGACCATTCCCCCACACTGGCCACAAGGGGAATCATTGTCTATGGTACATCAACAATCTATCGGACCATTTTCATTACGAAAATGACTATCCGATCTGGACCATTTTTTGAACTGGAAAATGACTGTCCATCAAAAATCTCGAACCACTTTCCGGACTGGAAAAGAAATTCCCAACATGGACCATTTTCCGAACTAGAAAATGATTGTCCATAAATAAATAACATATAAGTGCTCCCTCTCGAATTGGGAGTAATCACTTCCTTTTTCAATAAGGAAGTCATCTCCACGAGCCCCAACTTGTCCCTTAAGTATGCAAACTTTTCATCTTGGACAGAGGCTTTACCAAAATATTTGTTATCTACTCATCTGTGGAGATATACTGGGGAACCACTTCTCCCCTCTGGACTTTATCACAAAGAATATAATGTTTGATCTCAATGTGCTTCGAACTATCATGGAACACTGGGTTCTCTGAAAGCTTCACATAGCTCTAATCATCACAATATATCATGGTTGAATTCAACACTTGATCAGACAATCCATAAACCAACTTATGGAGCCAGATTGCTTCCGTACAAGCATCACAAGCTGCAATATACTCTGCTTCTGTAGTGTTAAGTGAAACAGACTTTTGTTTCCTGCTAGCCCATGACACCGTGGCAAAGCTCAAACTGAATCATATCCAAGTAGAACTTCTTCTATCATGTGCGCTCCCTGCCCAGTCTGAATCAATAAATCCATGTCGTTGTATATCATAACTTAAACGTTCCACAAAGCAAATATCCAGCTGAGTATTCTCCAAATACATAACGACCCAATCAATTGTTGATACAGAGACGGGTCTAATGGATCAGAGTCTCTCGACTTCTTCAGATCTGTCATCATGGGAGTTTGTCATGGATTTGCAATCCATCATCTCGGACTTCTGAAGAACCATTTCAATATACTTCCTCTGTCATAGGAAGTTTTCACCACGCTTCTGCTATACATGAGAGGCTCTGTACCAAGTTTGCTTAAATCCATAAAAGGTCTTCTTCCATATACATACAAGGGTCTCTTTCTGGTATACCTCAAAACCTTGAGGTTTCTCTACATACACTTATTCTTCAATTACTCTATTGAGAAGAACAGTCTTTACATTTATCTAATGTAAACTTCAACCCATGGATATTGTAGGAGATATAATGGCTCAGGTAGAGGTATGTCTGGTTACTGGAACAAGCTGTCATCATAGTCTTCTCCCTCCTTCTGGGAGAAACCTCTAGCCCTGAGTCTCACCTTGTATCTATCAATGCTTAAGTTTTTTTCACAATTTCTCACATACATTGTTCTTCATCACAGTTTCCTTCCATTCCTTCTTCTTGACTGTTTCTAGTGGGTTAAAACATGTTCAATTAGTTGTTTTGAATTTTCTTTCTTTCTTGGAATCTTCATGTTCTTCCTCATGTTTCTCTTCAATGTTGGAGTCCATGGAATATTTTGTAGATTACATGCTCTTCTTTCCTGAAGGCTCCAACTTTTTCCTTCTGCCATAGGAACATAAATGTAGATGGAAAACCAAGGATATTCAAGGGTTCTTTTCGAAGAAGACTTCTTCTAGAGTCAAACTGAACACGTGTTTCTTATCATGGCTGCTACTTCCAATGAAGAACATGGATAGATACTTCATAGTCCTTATGGATTCTTCTTCAATGGATCATATCGTTGGGGATTATCTCCCTCCTAATCCCATCTTCATGCTTGAATGAGAAATATGCATGCTCTGCTTTTGTAATTCTGTGATCATCTCCCTCCATCTGAGAGAGTCCATGATTTCATCTATTGCATCTCTCTTTGCTTTCTGCAAAGTGTCACAAGCCTGTTCTAGTTTTCTTTTGATTCCTGACTTCCTTCGAGTCTGACTCCTCTGAGTCTCTTTAAGATTTTTTCTATCTGTTTTGATTGCTACCCATCTGGCAGTTGTGTCATCCTTATAAACTTCTTCTATGACATATTCAGTAAGGATTGTTCATCAAACATATTTCACAAGGGTATCTGCCCAGAACAAGAACAACAAGAGAAAACAAGAAATATCTATCTAGAGGAGATGTTAGTTCATCTTGCGAACAAGTACAATAAGCATCTATATCGATAGTATTCATATGAAATCAACTATTCATTGCACCTAGCAATAATATAATCTTTCAAACACTTCTTTCACAATTTGTAATGTAGCAACTATCACCCTTGATATATATAAATTTTAACAATTTAATCAAACTTGGAACTTGAAGCTTCACTTGCTATGGAGGGTGCGCTTGTTTTTCTGAATGCACTGAATCCAAGATTATAGCTTGGACAAGGTCTCTAGTACTTTCCCTGCAAACACACTCATGTTTTTCTAGATGATATAACTTAGATAGCATATGCAAGTGCATACCTTTGAAACCTTGTAGCATCGTCCAATTTGTTTTCTAATCTGAAACTAAATACCAACTTGACAAGAAGAGATTAGAAACTCAATCAGAAGATTCAATGATTAGAACAAGCTAGAAACTCTAAAATTTCAACTTCGACTACAAAATCAATTTGACCAGAAGCCAACCTTTGACTTTGACTTTGACTTGTCAACCTTTGACTTTGACCAAAAAATCAAACCTAACGTTTTTGCTAGCTGAGGGTACCAAGAGGTGCGCTAGGCTAGGACGCACTAGAATGTCAATAAATTAGGTCAAACGCTTCATCAGAAGTGCCTGAACACAAGCGTTAGGGTTTGTTGCACCTGCAAAAATAGAAAACTTAGTTTCACTTGTAACTGGTGCCATAACGAGCTTAACAAATAACTTTCCAATCTATCTTTCAGTGGTTAGACGAGCTTAACAAATAACTTCCCAATCTATCTTCCAGTGGTTAGACTGTCTGAAGATAATGTGGGCCCATAACCTATTAGAAATAAAGAGATGTGCTTGTTTTTCCATAAGACAATATAGCAATATTTTCACCCAACCATAGGCACAAAGGCCACCCTCGAGCACCTTACCCTTGAAAGAAAAAATAATTATGGAAGCAGAACAATATCCAACCAAGGTAGCACACCTTTCTCCAAGGGTAGCGCACCAAGCAAGAATAACCAAAGACCAAGCAAAAATTCCAAACCATAACCAAGAGAAAGTCCAACCAAAATCCAAAATCCCATTTGCAGCAGTTGTCGCTACACTCCCTCTCCAAACTTCCGCACCACTAGTCTTATGCAGTTGTGAGTGAGTGAGTGTCAAATGAGCTCTAGCGCCCTCTATTTATACTACTCTATCTCACTTAACTAGGCCGACTTCTCTTTCTGGAGGCTAATAACTCAATATTAAATATTCTCTTGAGTCGACTTGTCCTCTAGGGTTATTATCCAACATTTTAGGGTTTCTCTTGCTTCCCGGAATATTCTAGTCTTGTCAAAGGTTACATGTGGAGGTTAATACCTCCCACAACTACCATAATATCAACACAAGGAAGGCAGATTTTGGCAAGAGATTTGGAGAGAACAAGTCTCAAGAAAATCTTTGAGGCAAGGCAGAACTGAGGCAGAATTACAAATATGGAAGACAAGTATCCAAGGGTGGGACGCTCTAGGAGATTTTGGGGATGTCTAGAAACACAAGTTTGTTGGAGGCCGGTGTGAGGTAGAACTGAAATCTGTGTTAACTTGGTGAAGTCTATGGTAACCGAGGGACATCAAGTCTGCAATTGAGGGCATGTCTAAGGTGCACCGCAGGGGGTTGGTCGAGACAATTGAGACAGAGAGTCTTGGTGTGACGAATCTATGTATGAGTGTCTTGGTAAGGTAAGGTGAGTCATTTGACTCTACCCAAGTTGTAAATCGAGTAGATGGTGCTAATATTATAACTATTTCGCAATAACAAAGAGTTAGTCGAGTGTTAGGTACAATTCATTATGCCTGCACTATTTATGTCTACGTCTTTCGTTTGTTCCACAATTGTTCTCTTGGTTTTGCATGTTCAGGGATGTATGCTTATATATGACTAAGTGTTAAACTATTAACAATTGTCTAAGTATACAAAAGTTGCACTAGAGTAGGAGTGTGACTCGCCCGTAGCCGATAACGGAGTATGGGAATGCTTTAGGTGAAGAAGTGTAGTCCAGGAAAAGTATTCTTGGTGTTTCCAAACAACCAAGTAAGAACTGTCACAGTGTCGCACACCCTCAAGAGGTGAAAATTTGCAAGATCTGAACAGGCATCCCGTGGGGTTGTGACAGGAGACATATTAACATGACACTGACATTCCTCTAATGTAATTATTCTTTTGATGCCACGACTAAGAGCATTACATGTATCCAGTGGAGGATGAGAGAATGTTTATTTCACTATCATTCTTGAAGTCAAAGTTGAAGAACAAGCTTGAAAAAAAATCATTACATATTTTTTGCTAATAATGCACATGTTATGAAGAGTTTCATGTAACTAAGAAAGAGATATGCTTATTGGTGCTTGTATCACACTTGGAAAAAATAGTTTTCTATATAATTCAAGATCATTTAATTCTTCATTATTTTTCTGCAACTCAATTTTGGGAGACAGTATGTAGTAGGGTCCAAGTGACAGACATTGCATGTGCTACATGTTGTCGTCCTAATACACACTTGCAAACGTGAGCTAAGTCCAGCTCACTTAGAGTGTCCTTGGAGGCACAATGCCTAGGTTCATATCCCACGCTGTCACTTTGACCGGAACCTCTTCCATTTAGGCTCACTCCTAGGGAAGCCAAAGGGGGTAGACCCTAGTTTCTAGATAAGATTTAGAATTTGAGTTCTAGGAGTTGATTTTAATTTGTTAAAGTTTTAGGGGCAGGGGTGATTTTAAGAACCCCCCCTAAATTTATATGTATAATAAATGGGCGAATCCCCATGATACATAGGAAAAATTGAAGGCTATTTTATCAATAATATAAAATGTATATATAATTTTTTGGCGAATATTTTAGTCAA
>ML785004.1:807729-820122 GCA_009831015.1 Picea engelmannii
AGACTAAATCACCAAGCTGATCTCGAGGCAACTGTAGGCTCCTCCTTGGAAAAAGGGGAAATCAAAATCAATGGAAGGGTCTCTCTCTGCCCTATCCCGTAGTCTGTTGCTCCTGGTAAGTGATAGATCTTCTCCTACCATCTAGGGAAGGGGTTGTCGACTCAGCTTAAGGACTCAATGGCAGTCCCACTGTAGCATTGAACTCTTGCGATCAAGGAAGGCAGGACCGTTATCAAGTCAAAGATGCAGAGATCCCAGCTGTTAGGATCACTCAGCAATCATTCTCAGGCAAGCAGCGACCTCGAATGTGGAAGCTGGGGGCCTTTAGGAGAACGACCTCTGACTTTCCTATCTCTATCAAGCTCACTCCCCTTGCTGCTGGATCCATCGAAAGGCTAAGACGATTTGAAGAGCTTATTAGAAAGTCTGGAAAGCCTGGCTCATTTCGATCCAGATGTTATGAGACAAGCTTCGCTGATCCTCAGGTACTCAGGAGAACCATTGCGTGTTTGGAGCTCTGAAGGCGCCGAGTCAGGCTGTAGCTGCAGCTGCGTGTGGGAGTCGCTTTATCTCTGGCTGGCCGAAGAACACCAGACCGGAATGTCATCCCGTTTGCTCAGTTCAGAAAAAGCATCAGATCGCCAAAGACCAGAGCTCTGTTCCCAGGGAGTTCTGTCCTGTTCCCAGGCAGTAAGGAATAGATTTGTCATCAGTCTCTGTTTAAATGTAAAATTCGGGCAGTCTGTTTGCCTTTTTGAATAATAAAGACCCATAACCGTTATAGTTTAAAAAAACTCTACATGGATGGTTGTCATATCACATTTACTAATTCTGCCATAAACCATGTCATGAACTCTTCATTGATGGCTGCCATATCACATTTACTAATTCTGCCATCAGTTGGACACATGGCATTTTAGATTATTAGATTTTAAATTTTATTTAATTTTAATCAATTTTTAACTTTTTAAAACATGAAAAATCAAAATAATTTTCTTATACCTTTTTAAAAAAAATATTTAATCTCAAATATATAAAATATATAAAAGAAAAATATCAAAAAATTCTCACACTCTTTTTTAAGTATATTTAGAACAAATAAATTATAATTTTATAATCATTAAAAAAAATTAAACAATAATTTATTCTTAAAATTAATCGAAAATTACCATCAACTAATTAAAAAGGTAAATGAAAACTGATCATGCTAACTAATAACTAATAAGGTGATGAATGTTTAAATTCTAAAATCTCTATTACCATGTCTGTCATAATGTTATCCTAACCTAAAAAATTAGTAATAACTAACAATTGAAAAAATATCATAATAAAGAGAGCTCGTACATGAGGAGTTCTGTAAACTGACTTTTACATCTAATAAAATTCTTTAAATAACATATTTATGTCAACATGCACGGATGGTCACACTTAAATAACAATTAATAAATATAAATATATATTTTTTATTAGAAAATTATATATTTTTTATTAAAAAATTATATATATATATATATATATATATATATATATATATATATATCATTAGAGAATAATATAGTGTTATATTTTAAAGTAATTAGAGCAGTTATTATCGAGATAAGGGTTATTATCTAAATTATAAATAATTTAAATTTGGATGAGAATGTTTTTTTAGTGAATAATATTTTTTAAATATAAAAATAAATATTATAATTACTTTATATTGAAATAATAAAAAATTATTTATATTATAAAATTAAATTAGTAAATATAAAAATGTCCACTACATTAAAATTATAGAATTTATTAAATATTAATTCTTGGGAGGAGGGGATCTCTTGTTTAGAACAAGGGGGTCTCATACACCAATTTGGTGTGGCTTGGCCGTGACCTTAAAAATAGATTATTATTATTATTATTATTATTATTGTTAAAATGAAATGTAAAAAAATGTTTATTTTCTCTTAAATAAAATAAAATTTTCTTAAATATAAAAAGCAATATAATAATTACTCTATATTTAAATAATATAAAATTTGTTCACATAATAAAGTTAAGTTATCAAATTTAAAAATATTATTTACATTAAGATTATCAAATTCATTAAATATTAACCCTCTAATATATTGTTAAAAAGGAATTTAAGAAAGGGAGGCAGGTGCGGGGGGTGTTGTATTGCCCTAGAGGAAATCGAGTCCTAGACTTTTCCTGGAATCTGGCCAATGCTTCAAATAATATGGCCGAATCCTATGAGGTTTACCAATGGCTCTTGTTAACACAAGAACACCAGATTAATCATATAACAGTAGTGGGTGATTCTAAAAATACCATCAAATATTTTGTACTGGGTCCTGCACCTAAAGATGCCAAACTCAAGAGAATTATTGAGAGGACAAAGTTGCTCTTGACCGCCGCTCAAGATCAATTCTTCCATATTCTAAGAGAGAATAATCGAGATGCAGATAGGTTGGCCAATAGTTCAATTGGCATGGCCCTTGGTTCCTTGAGCGTCCAAGGTTGGGTCTCCTTTGTAGCACCCCCTAATGGAAGAGACCTTAATAAAATATAGGGTTAGTTGGGCCCATGTCGCACTTGGGGAGACACGTGGATCGAACATACAGTGAGGGTTTGATATATATGTTATAGTAGGCGTATGAGCGGAAATACCACCACCTTCTCCACGCTCGTGGGGAAGCTCATGTTGTGTTCGATGATGGTCTCGTCAATGGATTTGAGTGGAGAGGATCTATGCATCATGAGTACTTATTCTCGTGGGACTTTATCACAGGCAGTACATAGCAATACCATCCCAACTTCAACGATGATGGATTTGTTGACGACAGAAAAGGTCGCAATAATGAATGAGAGTGAGGTGAATCAGATAGTACAGGCCATGAAAGCCTCTTCAAGACTTCTGGTGCATGGGAAGACCTTTAGAAACCAAAATACATGCATCCTCGCCTCTCTAGGTCTTACTAAAGATAAGAGAATGTTATTGCATGACATTAATAAGGAGCAAGCAATTGTAATTTTGTTAATAGGTCTAGAAAACTCGTGTTTTGCATGTCTTTGGAGAGTTTATGGAATTCATTGGTGGCTTGAGGGGGAGGTTTTCTGGAGGCTTGGCGGAGGAGACCATCTTTTGCTTCCTCTGTGGTTGGAGGTCAACTCCCAACGGAGCAATTTGGTAGAATTCATGGACATTAATAAGGAGCAATCAATTGTAATTTTGTCAATTGGTCTAGAAAACCCGCGTTCGACACGTCTTCGGAGAGTCTCCGAAATTTAGTGGTGGCTTGAGGGGGTGGTTATCTGGTGGCTTGGCGAAGGAGATCATCTCCTTCTTTTGTTTCCCCTAGAGTCCGAGGTCAATTCCCAGCGGATCATTTGGGTCGATTTCCTAGTAAAACTTCACATACTCCTTTTAGTTACGGTCGGGCTCCAGTTTGAATCTTTTCTCAGGTTCAAAAAATATGTATGTGATAGTAGAGGGTGCTTTGGGAAACATCACACTCTTCCTGCTTCCTAGAAAATTAGTTTGATTTTAGGATTTAGTCTGGCTCTGGTAAGCCTGGTTGGTTGTTTACCTATGGAGATCTCGTCAATTCTAGAAGCAGACCCATATTCTCAACCTCTTAGTATGGAAAACGGGAAAGTCACAGAAGGCACAAGAGATGGATATTGAGGAGTCGGTGGAGGACAATTTCAATTTCACTCATCGACTCTCTCTCAAAGTGGATTCACACATCTTGACATTAACCTTTGCTCTTGATACTCTAGTTCAACACAGAGTGCTTATTGGACAACTTTAGAATGAAGTGGACTTTCTCCACAGACAGGGAGAGTCCTTGCAGAGACAACTGGATGTGAGGGCGTCAACTTCAGATCCCTCAATTAAGAACAAGGACAAAGAAGATTTTGGAATACTTAAGGATAAATCAACGAAAATGCTGCCCGATTTGAACTTGGATGTGGCATCACTAGCAAAAGAAGTCATAAAGGAAGAAACTTAGTCTAGCAAGCTATCAATTCTGATAAGTTTTGGTTTTTGTCTAGTAAGTGGAATATGATTTTTGAAAATTTTGGAAACTGTAAAGCTTGTGGAAGAACTGTTAAGCAATATAGGACTAGCAACTATAATTGTGTAAAAGACAAAATTATTGGACTTTGCCTACTCTACCAACATTTCCTTTTGTACTCAGTAGCCTGTTAGGATCCAGAAATGTCCCCTTTTCACTATATCTTTTGCTCATTCAACTTTATCATTTCTATGCTAAAATGCCTAATATCATGTTTGCTAAGACCTTTTTCCCAAGGTATGAATCATTGATCTTGATTTTGTATTCTTATGTACTTAACATGTTTGATTGGTAGCATTTCTCATATTTTTCCCATGAATGTTCAACTAATGATCAAAATGTGTAGATTAAAGAAAAACAACCAAGTCCTGAAGAAAGATCGTTGTTGTTACACCAACTGTTACAGTTGTGCGCCAGTTCTACATGTTGGTACATGACTACAACAACTGCGCACCTTTCTTGGAAGTTGTTACAACTGTTGCAACATATTCCCATTGATCCTGGAAGCTGGTATATCATTCAAATCCGTATCCTAAAGACGGATCCTCAAGGCTGTTACACATTTTGACTCACGTTGGTGATCAAGATCATTTCCATATTTTGTGAAGATGATAGATCTTTTATATCATACGAACAGCTTGAGAATCTTCGATTCTCAAGGTTGTTCTGAGTCCATTTTAACTGAATGTCTATGTCTTTAAATAACATAACTTTTGTAATCATTAGGGGAGTGAAGATTAGTTGTGGAATAGAGATTGAAGTGAAGCATTTTGTATCTGAACATTTTTGGCGATTTAATAAAGAAGTGATTTGAGTTTCTCCAACCTACTGTAGTCTTTTCGAGTGGATTCAGTGAGAAGGAAAGGGCCCAACTTCCTCACAGACTCCCCTCTGTTGTGAATTTTAGATTAACTGCTTTGATTAATTACAGTTGTGTGATTTATCTATTCATGCATTTCTAGAATACATTTGTTGTTACAGTTCTGTCCCTTTCTGTTAATGCGCATCAGTGTGTCTCATGAGAGTTAGAATCAATTGTTGAATACTGTTGGAGAATTGCTTTGAAAGTTAATTCATTTTCTGCATTAGATTAAATTTCTATTTTCAAGCAAAAGCAAATAGAGTGTGAATTCCCTTTCTGCAATTAAGTAGACTTCCTTTCAACAATTAGCACAAAACTTCCTTTTGCAAGAGTAATATAGAAAATTAGAATAGATTAGATAATCCAGGATTCTTGTACACTTATCAAATTCTACTCCTGGAAATTAGATTTCAATTATGCAAGTGATTTCAATTCTGCAACAATAGATTAGAACTCCAGCTGTGTCAGAAACTTGTGTTAGTGTTCATCTTTTCAACTCTATTTCTTTTAGTGTTAATTTACCTTACTGCAACTTGATTAGTGTTTGTTTTCATAATCTAGCATAGACTGTGCACAATTATCTTACAATAACAAAACTTCCCTGGGTTTGAAAATTCATATTGAACACCTTAATTATCTATTTATTTAGACAATTAAAGTGCCCAACATTTTGGCAATGTTGTCGAGGAAGATAATTATAGATTCTTGTAAGCACATTAGTTTTCTTTTCTTAAGAATGAGTAGTCTGCATGAATCGAGGAACAAGAGGACGTATCCCCAAAAATACTAACCCTACATGTGTCAAAGGACGTGGTGGAAGGAATCCTGCACTGGGAAGGCCAACCTTTGTTGATGAGATTATAGCCAGAGCAGATTCTTCTTCGAGATCTATCTTTTTCCCTTCAAATCCTCCAAGAAGACATATTCCTCAGTCATCAGAACTACCCCATTTTGAAACATCGTTTTCATCAGGGGTTGAAGCTGAAGCTGAAGATTTGTCACCAACAATTCAACATGCAACACTGGAGAATATTGAAGATCAAGCAAGTGTAGCTCGGAACAAGGAAAATCCAGAAGAAGCCATTTATCAGATCAACGGACAGATAGTCACTAAACAGGAGTGGGACACTTTCTGTATTGATTGGAGAGAAAGAGCACGTATGGAAAATCAAGGAGATAATGAAGAAGAGCTCCACCGTGAAGATCTAGTGAACAATGAAGATTAGTTAAATGATGAAAATACTATCTCTACCTTGGTTTTTCCTATTACTAATATTCCCACATGGGGGATGGCTCCTATGAAGAACATACCTCTTTCGGCCATTCAAAATTTCCATGGATTATCTACTAAGGATCCAGATGAGTTTTTGTTTGAATTTGATATTCTGTGTAGAAGCTATGACTACACTACCATTGTGTAGAAGCTTAAATTGATTCTAGCTACATTGAAGGGTAACGCGTTAAGATGGTTCATGAGCCTTGGAGGAGAGAACATTTCAACATGGGGAAAAATGAGGCAGCTTTTCCTGAACAAGTACCAAGACTACTGTCGAACGAGGGAACAAGGAGAGGATTTGTTCAAGATGTCTCAGAAGGAGGACGAGACCCTTGAAGATTCTGTGGAGCAACTCCAGTATAATCTACAAAGTTCAGGACATCCGGATGTGAGTAAGGACATACTGAAAACTATTTTTCTAAAAGGAGTTACAGATGATTGTTTAGATATGTTGAATAAGCTTGGCAAGGGAGATATATCTAAGGAATCCTATGAAGACATTGTAAATCTTTGTAAGAGATGCTCTCGAGGATCTACAAGGAATAAGTCGGCTACCAGGAATACCACTTTTTCAAGGGTACAAAAATCAGCCAATGGAGGGGAAACAAGAGTAGAAATAGGTAATCTGTTAGAAGATTTCAAAACATAATTGATTAACTCTTTTGCCTCACAAATTAACACTCTGCAGGTCAAACAGAAACAAGTAGAATCAGATCTGGCATGGTCCGTTTTCTATTCGAAATGCAAAAAGAAACATCCACTAAGGGAGTGCCCACTGAACAGTGTTCAGGTATGTCTTATTTGTGAATTAGACCATGCTACTGACCAACGTCCCTCCCTACCAGGTGTAAAAACATCAATGAAGGCGACTAATGAGGAAGAAGAGGCTGCCTATATAATAACACAGAGGAGACAATGGCAGCCACGAGGTCAAGGTATAAACCCTCAATTCTCTCCTGCAGCACTTAATTATTGGAATAATGTGAACAATCAGCTTCAATATGGCCAGATGAATGCTCCCCCTCCAAATCAGATGCCACTTCCTTATCAGGATCCCAATGCATGGGTACCTATGCCCCAACAACAAAATCAGCCTAGGCAGTGGAACCCATATTGGAGAAGCCCTCAACAACATCTTACTTATCAAAACCCTCACCAATAGAACCCCTATCAACAATAGTTTCAACCCCAGTACTAGAAACAACAGCTGCAGTTACCTCCCAATGACCCACAGAACAATCCTCCCTTACGGCCTCAGATGCTTGTGCAACCTAACCCAAATCCAAATAATAAGGTCATTCAAAATATTGATATACACAATGTTCTAGCTCTGTCTATTACCCCTATGCCCTGTGATGAGATAAAATTAAGATCAGGGAGAATAGTCGAGGTAATAATTGAAGATGCTCCATCTTCAAAATCAAACAAGGAATTGGGGAAAAACCATCTCCTGGTACAGAGGAAATTGACGAACCTATCATAGAATTAGCAGACCCCCCATTCCTGAAAGATTGGAAATTACCAAAACTGTGGAATTACCATCCTTTAATCTCTTAGAAGAATTGCAAAATCTACATGTTAACATTCCACTGTTGCAAGTGATTAGGGATGTCCCTATTTATGCGAAGACTGTCAGAGACCTCTGTATCAAAAAGCCTGGAAGGAAACCTAGGGACGCCCTCACAATACATGTAGTGGGAGAATTGTCTGAACTGATGTTATTAAATATGGCAACCCAGGAAAACCTACAGTCGCTGTCAAAATTGGACAGACATTTATTCTCGATGTGTTAGTTGATTTAGGGGCAACAATTAACATTATGCCAATAGAGACGACACAATTGCTGCAACTCAGAACACAAATCCAACCTACTCCTACTGTTTTAGAATTAGCCGATCATTCTACTATCAAACCAGAAGGAGTAATCGATGATTTAGTTATTTCAGTGGATTCATGGGAGTATCATGTTTATTTTGTCATATTGCAACCTAAAACCCACCTAGGGGGGCACCCTCTAATTTTAGGAAGACCATGGTTAGCTACAACTGATGCTTTCATTGGTTGTATATATGGTTCAATGACCATCTCTGATGGTTATGATACCAAGAAACTTACCATTTATCCTTATGCTACACCCAGTGTGGAACCCAAAAATTCTTTATGGATGGACATTAAGGATGAAAGCGCTCTGCCTGTGCTAACCATAGGAAAAGCCCTGAGTTTCAAAGCGAGACAGAGGATGAGCTAATCAATAGCTTTATCAGTGACTCCTCTAATGTTACACCAAACACATATCACCGACTGAGTAGAATCTTTGACCCTACTGCACAGGAAGGAGTGAGCCCATATATGTTCTCTGAAACTGTTGTAAATCAAGTTAATTCAGCTGTAACAGCAGATACCGAAACAACTGAACTATTTCCTAAAGTCGGTTCTAAGAGCATCGTGGTAGAAATCAAACCTGGAAAAACCCTAAACATCAATCTTGATTTATCTTCTGCTGAAACTGGATGTTTGATGAAGTTATTGATTGAGCATAAAGAGGCATTTGCCTGGGATTACATGGATATGAAAGGAATTTCCTTTGAACTATTCACCCATCATATATACATTAAGGAAGAATGTCGACCCATTTGCCAACCCCAAAGGAGAATGAACCCTAATATTAAAGAGATTGTTAAGGAAGAACTCTAGAAACTTCTTAATTCAAGATTCATCTACCCTATATCAGACAACGAGTGGGTTTCACCCCTGGTTATTATGCCTAAAAAGAATGGTAAATGGAGAGTGTGTGTGGACTATAGATCCCTGAATAAGGCCACGCAGAAGGATCATTTCTGTCTGCCATTTATTGATCAGGTTCTAGACAACCTATCTGGGAAAAAGTTTTTCTCTTTCCTAGATGGATTTAGTGTCTATAACCAGATAACCATTGCTCCACAGGACCAAGATAAGACCACCTTTACCAACCCTTCGGGTACATTTGCCTACAAGGTTCTCCCATTTAGCTTGTGTAATGCACTAGCCACTTTATAGAGAGCTGTAATTGGTATTTCTCTGATATGATGAATGAATGTATGGAAATATTCATGGATGACTTTACACCTTATGGTATTGATTTCGATGAGGCTTTGGATAATCTGGAAAAAGTACTCAAAAGATGTCTACAGTCTCATATTTCTCTAAGTACATAAAAGTGTCATATGATGATGAGCGAAGGTGTGGTGCTGGGACACTTCATTTCTTATGCAGGAATTTAGGTAGACCCAGCCAAAATCCAGGTAATTTTGGACATTCCAACTCCATCAACTCTGAAAGAGGTAAGAAGCTTTTTAGGGCATGCTGGATATTATAGGAGATTCATTAAAAAAAATTCCAAACTTGCCTCTCCCTTATTTTTTCTATTGACAAAAGATGTTGACTTTAGTTGGACTGACAATTGCGAATTGTCTTTTGCAGATCTAAAACAAAAATTGTCCACGGCTCCCATTTCGAGAGGGACGAATTGGGCCCTGCTATTTCACATTTCTTTAGATGCCTCAGAGACTGCAATTGGTGCAGTTCTAGGGAAACATGAGGACAAATATCCCTATGCTATCTACTATATCAGCAAGAACATGGCTCTTGCTGAGTTAAACTATACAGTCACAGAAAAAGAATTCTTGGCAGTAATTTATGCTATCAATAAATTCAGGCATTATCTCACTGGTTATTCTACTTTTATTCATATTGATCATTCAAAAATTAAATATTTGATAAATAAACCTATTACTAATGCCCGAGTAACAAGATGGTTGTTATTACTACAAGAATTTGACATCACTATAGTAGATAGACTAGGAAAAGAAAATGTGGTTGCTGATTTTCTCTCAAGATTGAATATAAATGATGATAATTAACTTGTAGATGATTCCTTTCCAGATGAACATTTGTTTGTAGTATCTGCTCACTCACCTTGGTATGCAGACATTGCTAATTATTTGGTTGCATGGAAGGTACCTCCACATCTATCTCCTCGATAAAGAAGGAAGATTATTCAAAAGAGTGCTCGGTATAGTTGGATAGGGGGATATATTTTCTACACAGGCCTGGATCAAGAAATCAGGAGATGTGTGAGAGATGATGAAGTTTATTATTTGCTTAAAGCTTGCCACGATGGCCCTTGTGGGGTTCATTTTGATGATAAAAGGATTGGGCATACATTTTTGAGGATGGGCTATTTTTGGCCCACAATATTTCAAGATGCAAGGAAGTATGTCCAAGCCTATGACAGTTGCCAACGAATGGGTCAGCCAAATCATAGGGATGAGATGCCTCTTCAGCCTCAAGTGGTGTTAGAGCCTTTTGAGAGATGGGCCTTATATTTTGTAGGACCCATTAACCCACCTTCTAATCAGAAAGTCTACATATTGGTCTGCACAGATTACATGACCAAGTGGGTAGAGGCAAAAGCACTCATCAGGGCCTCAGAAGAAGTTGTCTTAGCATTTTTGTTTGAAGATATCTTTGTTAGGTTTGGAGTTCCCAGAGAGTTAGTAACTGACGGGGGACCACCTTTCACATCACATAAGCTTGAATCCCTACTCAGTAAATATCATGTTTTGCATAGAACAACTTCTCCATACCATCCCCAAGGTAATGGGCAGGTGGAAAGTACAAACAAAGTCATAGAAGCTATTCTTACTAAGACAGTGAGGGAACATCGTAGGGATTGGTCTGACAAATTGCATGAAGCTCTATGGGCTTATCGAATCACTTGGAGGAACACAACTAGTTTTTCTCCTTATGAACTGGTATATGGGAAGAGCCTTGTTTTTCCCATTGAGTTCGAGATCAAGACCCTAAGAACTGCATCAACAGTCAATCTAGACTTGAGTATGGCACAGAAGGCCAGACTACAATAGCTAAATGAGCTAGATGAAAAGAGTTTGGATGTTATTCATCAAACCAAAGTGATTCAACAACAAAGAACCAAGTGGCATGACTGAGTCATAAAAAAGAAGTTATTCAAAAAGGGATATTGGGCTCTGTTGTAAGATTCACACTTTAAAGAATTTCAGGGTAAGTTGAGTACAAGATGATTGGGACCTTACGAAGTAGACACTATTTTTCCCAATGGGACCATCAGATTGATCACTATTGATGGATCCAATGCACAGTTACTTGCAAATGTTCATCGCTTGCGCATGTATCAATGTCCACTTTCCAAGGCATAATTTAAATCCAGATGTACAACTAATCTAGATTATCAATTTTTAAAGGGAAAAGAGCTTGCTCCTTCCCCTTCTAAATCTTAGAACTTTTTTCTTTTCAATAAAACCTTGTATATAAATAAACTCTGCGAATTTGAATTTTTCTGTTTTTATTTAAAATTTGTATGCTTCTTTAATAAATTCAACCTAGAAGGGTATCAGGTAGTTACTTGTGTGTAGATGGATTGATGAACAACAAGGTAGATTACAGCGAAAGGAGCCAAAGGATTAGTTTTGGAAGTTTGAAAAAACTCCCTAAAAACTAAGGGATTTTGTGTTCGACGGGGTTACATGTTGTTACACCTCTTTCCAAAAAAATGGTCATTTTACATGTTGTTACACCTCTTTCCGACAAAATGGTCATTTTACATGCTGTTACACTATTTGCCCGACTATTTTGTCTTACATGATGTTACACTCTTTTGGCTGACTTACATGCTGCTACACCTAATTCCACTATTCTGGCCAAAATACATGCTGATAAACCTACCACTGTTATTCATTTTCGCTATTTTACATGCCGCTTTACCCATTTTTTCACATTTCTGCCACTTTTCCATGATGATACTCCATCAATATTTCCCGCTCTGCTATCTTTCCATGCTAAAACACTGTTGTTTTGTCATTTCCGCTGATATCTTTTCCACTCTCTCTGTCAGGAAATGTCGCTTCATCATTACTTGATTCCAAATCCGCAGATTTCCAGCTGGTCAACCAAAGAAAAGACTCCACCTTTGCTCCACTTGTCATATCATCATTTCTCATGTTCCAAAGCCATCTCTCATCATTACAGCTATTCCACATAGATCAGATGGCAGTTGGATAGTGCGGTTACTTTGACAGATCGGTTCGTGTGGTAAGTTATGAGGTACGTTACTAATCCTACATGTCAAAGTATGTAGATATGGAAGCAAGATTTAATGCTTACCTTTCGGCTGTCCTAAG
>ML785004.1:820166-841456 GCA_009831015.1 Picea engelmannii
GGGGAGACAATCTACGCCATCAAAACCTCATTTTATATTCACCTCTTCCACCTTTTGACCATGCTTATTTTTCGTTGAGACACTGTGTTCTTTATACAATCCATGTTCGAACTTGTTGTGTCTCTGGTTTAGGTGTTGGTTTCTCCTCCTTTGTGTCTGTTTAAACTCTAAAACAACTTCATGGGAGGACTAGCTATGAGGTATGAACCGGAAAATCTGGATGCATTGTTTCTACACCCAGATGTTTACCAAAAATTTCTGCAGGCTGGATGGATTTATCATTTTGAGAAGCTGCAGGGGTTTAATGAAGAAAAAGTATTGGAGTTCAGTCAGAATCTCACAGAAGGGTCTTCAATGGTGCACGGGGTGAGGATTCTAGTGACAGAGGAAACCGTGGCTGCTGTGACAGGGCTGTCAACCATGGGAGAAAGGTGGTTTAGAAGAAAATCACATCTTCCCGACGCACATAAGGTTTTTCTCGTAGACGATGAGCAATTTCAGACCAAGGGTCGACGTATCGATGTAATTTCCTTACCAATACCATGGGGGAAAGTTTCCAAATTTATAAAAAGATACATTACATGCGAGGGAAGATATCAAGTAGTTTATTTTTTTGATTTTATCCTACTGTCACATTTAAGACATTAGAAGCTAATAAACATCCCTTATTACCTTCTTCATTCCTTGCATAATATGGCTCACTTTGTCAAGAGATCAAAGCATCCCAAGAATTGTCTTTTCAATCATAGACTGATAGGGTTGTTGATTCTTAGAGGAATGGGAATTCCTAATGACCCATTACCTGAAGTGGAAGAATAGCCAAATTATGTGCCTGTTGTTATGGCCGAACCTAAACAACTAAACCCTATGCCTGCAGTTGTGATTGAGCTAGCAATTGAAAACCTAATCCTTGGACCAAGTCATGAGCCTCAACCCTCGGTTGTAACAATAGTTGAAAACCCAATCCCTGGACCAAGTCATGAGCCTCAGTCCTCGACTGCAACAACAGTTAAATCCCCACTGTAATTTCCAGTACATTGACTCAGAGAAGAAAACGCAAAACCAGAAGCAAATATAATACCACACAAAGAAGCAAACTCAAAACTAGAAGAAAATATAACACCACTCAGAGAGGCATCGAAAGAGTTAAACCATAAGCAATTCAAAACCCTCCTGTTGCTACGACAGAGTGTATTGATTTTGCTGATGCTCAGACCCTGCTAGATTTTGACATCAATGATACAAACCTGAGTGAGCGGATAATTGATTTTATGGAGGTATGTATACTAGGTTTTACCTTGTTGAAGGAATTTCAATAAACCATTTTGTCACTGTAGGCCGAATGTAAATGAATTGCAGCAGAATCATCGGCTCTACTTGATGATTTTGTGCATCACTCGTCAAGTGATGAAGTACAGATTATACAAAACCCTAACATTACATATTTTCCTCCTTGTGTAGTTGTTGAAGAATGCCCTCCTTCTCCTAAAGAAAATAAAAGGAAAGCCCCTGCTTTTGTCTCTACATTACCTAGGAGGAGAACTAGATCAGCGAGGTCTACTGGAGCATCAGTTGGATGGAAGCATATGGAACAGGAAATACCCATTCTTCATCCATTATCCTTCGTTGTTAAAGAAGTGACTTTTACACAAAAACCAATCCCTTCCAACAACATGACTGTGACACAAGCACCATCTTGTTCCCATAACTTAGTTGTTACACAAGAACCAGCTACCGAGGAAGAGACTGTCCCATGAGAACCAGTCATGCCAGAATTAGTTGTTACACAAGAACCAGCTACCCAGGAAGAGACTGTCCCACAAGAACCAATCATGCCAGAATTAGATGTTACACAAGAACCAACTATCATTAGTGTATCTGCCACACAAGAACCAGTTACACAAAATAGAGAGGATAATGATGATGTGCCACTTGCTCAACTGTTTTCTCAAATTGAGAAGAATATACAGGGTACAGAAAATTCCAGGATTATTGAACTGGTGAAGGAAAATGAAAGCCTCAAAGCAGATTTGGATTCCCTAAAGAAGGAATTGTTGGTTGCTCGACATAAAAATCCAGAGGAGTCAACTTTGGATATATTAGCATAGGCAGCAACTGTTATGAATGAAAATAGAGAGCACATGTGCTATGAATGTGGTAATATTTACTTTCAGCCAGGGTATAAAATAGTGAAAGTACCAGTCACTGGTCATGCTAAAGAACCAACCGATATCTCAGTCAAGACAGAATATAACCTTACTGCTCCACAAGAACCAGTAAGGTAGAAGAGATCTCAAGGTAATAGAGTAGTTGTTGGTTTACCAACAACTTTTACATAAGAACCTCTGTTACACTTACAAGTTGTAACTCAAGCAAATCAAACTGATTATGTTCTTGAAGACAAAGAGACTCAGACAGATTTTTGAAATAGCAGATGTTGGGGTACACACAAGTGATTTGATTTCTTTTTCCCATACTGGTACTTAGTAATTGGTCTTAGCAATTTGCACTGGAGGAGTCACTTCCCTGACTCAGATTCAAAGTAAGGCTTGAATGTGGATTGCATGAGGACATGCAATGTCTTCAGTTGGGGGGGAATGTTAGGATCCAGAAATGTCCCTTTTTCACTATATCTTTTGCTCATTCAACCTTATCATTTCTATGCTAAAATGCCTAATATCATGTTTGCTAAGACCTTTTTCCCAAGGTATGAATCATTGATATTGCTTTTGTATTCTTGTTTACTTAACATGTTTGATTGGTAGCGTTTCTCATATTTTACCCATGAATGTTCAACTAATGATCAAAATGTGTAGATTAAAGAAAAACAACCAAGTCTTGAAGAAATATCATTGTTGTTACACCAACTATTACAATTGTGTGCTAGTTTTGCATGATGTTACACGACTACAACAACTGTACACCTTTCTTCAAAGATTTTACAACTGCTACAATAGATTCCCATTGATCCTAGAATCTGGTATATCATTCAAATCTGTATCCTAAAGACGGATCCTCAAGGCTGTTACACGTTTTGGCTCACACTGGTGATCAAGATCATTTCCAGATTTTGTGAAGATGACAGATCTTTTATATCATACGAACAACTTGAGAATCTCTAATTCTCAAGGCTGTTATGAGTCCGTTTTAACTTAATGTCTTTGTCTTTAAATAACATAACTTTTGTAATCATTAGGGGAGTGAATATTAGTTGTGGAATAGAGATTGAAGTGAAGCATTTTGTATCTGAACATTTTTGGTGATTTAATAAAGAAGTGATTTGAGTTTCTCCAACCTACTGTAGCCTTTTTGAGTGGATTCAGTGAGAAGGAAAGGGCCCACCTTCCTCACAGACTCCCCTCTATTGTGAATTTTAGATTAACTGCTTTGATTAATTATAGTTGTGTGATTTATCTATTCATGCATTTCTAGAATACATTTGTTGTTACAGTTCAATCCCTTTCTATTAATGTGCATCAGTGTGTCTCATGAGAGTTAGAATCAATTGTTGAATACTGTTGGAGAATTTATTTGAAAGTTAATTCCTTTTCTGCATTAGATTAAATTTTCGTTTTCAAGCAAAATTAAATAGAAGTGTGAATTCCCTTTTTGCAATTAAGTAGACTTACTTTCAACAATTAGCACATAACTTCCTTCTGCAAGAGTAATATAGAAAATTAGAATAGATTAGATAATGTAGGATTCTTATACACTCATCAAATTCTACTCCTAGAAATTAGATTTCAATTATGCAAGTGTGATTTCAATTCTGCAACAATAGATTAGACTTCAGTTGTGTCAACAACTTGTGTTAGTGTTCAGCTTTTCAACTATGTTTCTTTTAGTGTTAATTTACCATACTGCAACTTTATTAGTGTTTGCTTTCATAATCTAGCATAGACTGTGCATAATTATCTTACAATAACAAAACTTCCCTAGGTTTGGCAATTCATATTGAACACCTTAATTATCTATTTATTTAGACAATTAAAGTGCCCAACACAACCTCGGTCTCAACTTTTTATTGAATAAAAAATTTCCCAGTTTGTGTAAAAAAAAAGGAATTTAAGAAATGTTTCTTTTCTCTTAAAATTGTTTTTTTAAAGTGAATACAAATTTCTCACATATTAAAAAAAATGATAATTACTTTACATTTTAATAATTAAAAATAATTTTATCAAGGGTTGCAGGTGCAGGGGTAGTCATCATAGACTTCAATGGACAAAAGATCTTGGAATACTCTTGGGATCTTGGAAATACCACTAATAATAAAGTAGAAAGCCTAGGAGTTTACATGGGGCTACAAATCGCAAGATCCATAAATATTCATGAGCTAATTGTTCTTGGAGACTCTTAACTAATTATAAAGAAATTTCTTGGCACTATCAAATCCACAAATCGAACTACCAGCGGTCTCCATTCTCGGATAAAAACCCTGAAATCTCAATTCAACAAGATCCAATTCTTTCATATCCTCCACTCCCAAAATAAGGCAACCGACCAATTAGCAAAATCAGCGAAAAATATGGAACATGGCCATCTCTTCATCAATCAAAATGAATCTCATGAGTGGCTCCCTTAAGAACTACACATTGTGGCGATTTCTCCATTTTCGCCTGGACCCTTTTTCTTGTAGCAGCTCCACCATTTTCATCTCCCTTCCAGCTCAGCCCCATCCCTCCGCCACCTTGTCTCTCCCCTCTGGGTCCCACCTTCCTCTTGCTTTGGACATCTGGCACTTCTTGATTTCTGATGCATGTCTCCTCTCCCAACCACGTGGCTCCATAGTACCTCCCCTTCTCTCTCACGCACCTCACCCCTCCACTTCTTATCCTTTGCATGTTTGCTCCATAGCCCCCCAATACTTCCTGATGCTTCTTATCACTACCATGGCGTCATCATTTTCCTCTACGAATGAGCATTTTGGCATGTGGGAAACCCATATATCATGTCTTCTCAAGCATTCAAATGGTAACTACTCATCGTTTATATGGATTCAGATCCGTCTTCCCTCAAAGAAGTATTCACAATTCTGCAAAGAGTTTCATGCTTTTGTGTTTTTACGTTCCCACTTCATTATGTGGAGGAGATCTAGAGCCCCTTGTTCCTGTACTTCTTGCACTACCGAGCAGTTTCGAGACCAAATTTGAGATTTGAGAGTTGTAGTGAAAAACTCAGGAGATAGAATGGATTCGCGACTTCGGGAATTCCAAACGAAAAATCAGGAACTTCGGCTCCACAATGCAAATATTCAGAACCAGCTGCAATCACAAGGGCACATGCATAACCAAGAGCTCACAATTTTTCTCTGTGGAGTCAATAGAAATACCAAGCATATCAACCTACTCAATCAACAAATGGGAAACCCCCTCAACTTTCCCCAGCATCGTGCAAACTCAAACGAATCAATCGATTCAAGGCTCCCTTCAACCTTCCATTCAAAAGATGGTAATGAACAAAACCATGCTCCTCTAGACCCAGTGCCATCTCCAGCAAGGAACAATCCAGAATATGGAACTTCACCGCCAATAGCAATTCAAGAAAATCTCCAGGAAGATGCAGAAGCATCTCACAATATCTAACCAGGTTCCTATAGATGGCTAGTAAATTTTTGTTCATTTTGTCTTCGTATGTAGCCATTTTTACATGGCAGCTCAGTAGTTCGTTTTGGAGAATTTTTAAACTCTCCATCATAATGCAATAGTGTTCTCAGAGAGCACTCTGGACTCAGTCCAAAGAACTACCTTTTTTTAGCTTCTTTGTCATGTGCTTCAACACAAAATCTTTTTTAATATAAATCTCCAACCGTTTATGTTAAAAAAAAATGTATATCATATAATTAAATTATTGAATATAGAAATATTATTTTTTTGTTGGTAAACAAAGCTAGCTATATTATATTACTGATATAGAAAATTTACAACAAAATTTCACTACTTTTTTCCTACTACTAGGGAAACCAGACTAACAACAATGAAGAAGACTATTAGTCCAAAATGTTTGATCCAAATTTTTTACCAAAAAGAGACTAGCATCCTAATATACTAAGACCCAATGGCTATCTATCATAGTATTGTTCTTTCCTAGACTAAAACATAGCTAGAAAAAAAAAATGAGAATGAATCATTTAAGACATATGAGGGGGAGGTGGACCACGTGCACCCTCTAGGCAATCTGAAACCTTAAATGTTGACACGTCGCTTTGTTGGGTGTCCCCTTGGCGTGCTTGCATGTGAGACCTCGTTTTTGGTTGGCTACCTTCTGGAGTGACCTAGGTGTCAATGTGGGATCGAAGACTCTGAATATGGAGTTGCATGTCCTGAATTTGCTCATACATTATCTCTTTCTCATCATCGTTGTCAAGGAGAATATGACCCATGAATGTTTTGATATTCCAATACAAGTCAATTGTTTTATGATACTTGGTGTCTCAGCTCAAGAAGCTCCTTTATCTAGCACCCAGTCCCTATCATGATAAATAAATAATATAATATAAATACATTAAAATAATAAATAATAAATAAAACTAAACATTAATGTAATAAAAGGTCATGACTAAATTTCACAACTCTTCATAAAACCATAAAGGGCATATATATAGGCAGGCCCTATCTTTGTAATATCATCATCATTTTACATTCAATTATTATTATATATATATCTTATTATGGATTCAAAGTTAAGTTGTGCATTACGAAACCCTTGTGTCCTTCACATTGGTATCAAATATAGTCACTCCTCTATATCACAATCGTTCCCCACACCCCCTCTCCACTCGCCCACACCCTCACGCTACCCTCCCCATTCTATAATCCTTACCCTCCACTCCCCATTCTCCACTCCTATGCACCCTCTCATAACCCTCCCCATTCTCCTCTCCCATGCAATCCCATACCCTCCACCCCCTTACTTCTTCCCACTTCTGTGTCCCACACCCTCTCCCCTCCCCCATAGTCTCTCCCCTGCAGTCCCTCTTCCCATCCCACTAGCCTCCCTCCACTCTCACATGCCCACCTCTCATGCTACATTTCCTCCTCTCCCATGCACTCTTGTACCCTCCACCCCCTTGATTATCCCCACTCATGTGACTCACACCCTCTCCCCTCCCCCTTAGTTCCTCTTCCCATTTCGCATCCACCAACCGTGCATTTCGTCCCTAGTCAACCTCGCCTATCCATGACCTATTCCTGACTCCCATTCACACTCCACTCTCCTGCACCCTCCACTCTCTGCAACTTGCACAAATCCTTCCATGTAGCCCCATACTCTCAATAGTCGTACCCCCCATTACACCATTAATTATATAATATAATTATATTATATGTATATATAATTAATTTCCCTTAAATTACATAAAATTATTTAATTTAAATAATAAAAAAGGGATATTCCAAGAAAGTTCAAAATTACATAAAACTACTCACCCCCAAACACCAGAAGGATGTCTGAATTAAAAAATCAAGTGGAAAAAATAGACCAAGAGTGTAAAAGCATGAGAAAATCACTCGAAAATTCAATACAAAAAAATCACGATGAGTTACTAGAAGAAATGAGGCTCAACAATGAGGCACTCAAAAAAGAGTTAACCCATAATCTCAAAGAAAAAATTTCAAAGGAAGTCGGAATCGAATTACAAAAAGGAATGGATAATCTAAAACAAGATCTTAAAGACGATATTTTTCAAGAACTCTGGGTTAACCTACAACTAGGTTTGGGAAACTTTACACGAGAAAAAAATGACGATTTGAAACAAAGTCTAGTTGTGATGACACAACATCGAGAAGAAAAGATTAATGAGATTTTAAATGAAATAAAAGGCCAAGGGTACCAACAAGCCACCCAACCAGAACCAAGTGACTCAGGAACATCAAACACATCACCCCCACCACCACCGTCGCCACCACCTCCCTACAATTCAAATTCCCAACCTATATCACAACATCAACCCTTAGTAATTTATCCTCCCAAAGCCAAAATTGAACTATCAAAATACAATGGAGTTGTTGGTTACTATTTCTCTGTCTGAGTTCATATCTTTAGCTTGAGTGACCCAGGGTTCAGGTCTGTTTGGGGTTCCAACAAAGCCTCAAAAATTATCGACCCTCTTGGTGAACCAGAGGGCGACGCAGTACATGGAGTGCATTGCGTAGTCTCACCCGAGATAGTCTTAATGGGTGACTGCAATACTCAAGCGCTTATAGTCCAATATTGAGTGGAGATATTTAAGTGCGCGATGGGGATTCTATTTGTTTTATTAACAATACTGTGTCAGTGACAAATCTTAGTTATCTTGTTGTTCCTTATGCATGCATGTAAATAAAGAGATCTAACTATCCATCAAGCATTAATATAAGACTTTATCCATTAACAATAAAGATATAACCAATACTCATTCCATACAACACATAAATTATCGCGATTCACCCCCTCCTGGGCTACGTCCACAAAGATTTGGCTCTAAGGATCTTTTATTATAGGTTCATCATGCATGGCGTCGCGCGGATTATAGCTCTATTCATACAATCATCCCTCAGAATTCCTGACCTATACGAGGCTGACCAGATCGCACCACGCTCCCCAGCCTATGATATAACCCTCAAGGTCATGTCCCTTTTCCCTCCCATAGCTCCACAACTTACAAAAAAGGTATCAAATCATACTTATGTCACAAACTTGTTACTCTATCTCATGTGAGTAACTCATACAACCATCTAAGATACCGAACCCCCAAAACAACAACCACCCCTTAGACCTTCTAGGTATCTATTTATACCTATTCTTGGCTCATCGACCATTACATTCTCATACCAAAACCCTAATCTACTTAAGTCTTCTTGCATGTTGGCCTTGCGTTCTTTTCTCCTCTGCATGCACACTTTCTTCTGCTGCTTTTCTGCCAGTTGTCTTTCTTTCCCTTCTTCTTGCATGTGTGCCTCGCATGCTTCTCTTCCAATTGTCTCACCTCCTCGTCATACCTCTTCCCCAAAATGGGTATGTGCCCAAAAGGCCCCCAACACTGACATCATGACTCGTCCTGAGTCACTACTTGACTTATTCCACTGTTACTACTTACCTTCTGTGTCAGACACTTCTTGTTGCAGTGTGTCATACATCTTCGTTATGCGTTGACATTGTTGTTGAGCCTGACTGCTCTTTTCGGTCATACTGGTGACCACCTGCTCCATGATGGGAGACTTTACTAGCTCTCCACCTTCAGCCCCAATATTCTCAAGTTTCTTCTTAGTTTCATCACTCTCCTTGACCAGCTACTCCGCCTTTTCTTGTAAGGGCTCCAACAACGCTTGTCTCGTTGTCTTCTGTGTGTGTAGTGCTTTCTCTTCCAACTAAAGAGCCTTTAGTTCCGTGATGGTCTTGATCTTCTCCAGTAGTGTCACTATTTTTTGTCGCTACTTCACTTCCACCATTGCTGCGTGGATTTTGGATTCCTTCTCCTGTATCTCCTGGAGGTTCCCATCCTCTAGTAGGTGATTCCAAAGCTGCACACTCTTCTCTAACAATGTCATGACGGTCTGAATACTTTGGTTGATGCCCTTTGCAGATGTTGTCACCTCCTATTCCCTCTGCACTCTGACTTCTGGAGGATTCATGGGTGTGACACGCTCCTCCAGCTCTTCGATCCTCTCCTTGTACTCCTAGATAGTTTGTTCTATCCTACACATCTTCTCCCATGTTGACCCTCCCTCATCGCTGGTGCTTTCAGGAATTGTTTGAAACAACACATGGATTTGCTGCTCCATCTCCTCCACTTTCTGCTTTGCTTTCTCTTTCTGATGCACCTCAAGTTTGAGGGCCTCCTTCAGTGAGATATCCTCTGTCTGGGCTATCTGTATGTTTGTGGCATCCACTCTTTCTCTAGAATGAATATCCTATGCAATGCTCACCTGAAGTTTGTACATTTCTTTTGTGGGAATCTTGGCCAACACCACCTCCAATGTCTCGATGTCTTTCAGAGTTTTATGCGTTGTTTCTTTGTCAATGAAGATCATTTCCGGTGTGATGATGAAGCTGACACTTAGTTGTGCTACAAAATGTACTGTCTCCAACACTGGTACTACTTCCTTAGCCTATATCGATGTTTCTTTTGGTGCCTGTCCTGCCCCGATTCTTAACTGCTCCAACACAACTTTTACCTCTTGCACTCAATTGGTGATTGAAGCCCTTTTCTTCTCTACATTCTCCCATACTTCAACCAGTCGCTCCTCAACTACTATCACCACCAATTCCATGCCATATGAGGTTAGTGAAATATGGCTCTATGGTTTGTGGGCATTTGTCTTCTTTTGGCTTCCACTGGTGTGCTCCCCTGGTCACTTCTCCTGGGTAGCCGATGGCTCAGGACTAGGAGTTCTCTGGGTATCCCCTGCAGTAGTTGTCCCTGTCTCTCCAGCCTCAGGAATATCCTGGATTCATGTCCCTTTTTCTTCCTCATCAGGGATTTCATGTATCACTGTGCCTGTTTCTTCTACCTCAGGAATCTCCTAGGTTTTTGTGTCTATCTCTTATGCTCACATTTCTCCTGCTGAGTGTATGGGTGGTTGTTCTATGCGTAGTAGAGCATTTGTAGCCCCACTTTGTGGTCTATTCTATGTGTGTGGATTCTTCTTGGATAAGGTGCTTCCCCCCTCTTGGGCCTCTAGCATTCCTCTTCTTGGTTCCTGCCCCATTGGCACCTGTTTGGTGTGTTGGGGCTGGTATGTCCTGCATCTGAGGTCACGCACTTTGCACCTTGGTTGGAATCTAGGGTACCTTCCATTCTTTAGGCCACTCCTGGACCTCCCTTTGGATTTCCTCTTGCGTGACAAAGTAGTTAAGTTGTAGCCATTCATTGGCTTTTTTGCGCTTGGCTTTCATCCATAAGTTGTGGCGTGTTGCCCTAAAGTTGGAAACCTGTTTAAACTCTTGGACAGTCTCCAGTGTAATGTGCCATGTATTTTCAATCAACTCCTTCATCTCTTTGAAATACTGCACAAATGTGTCTATATTTATATTTTTTCTCTTCGGGTATGTGTTGTTGCATAATGATGTGTAGCGCGTTGTGCCACACTTTCCTGGTCTCTATAGATATATACCGTAGACTGGTTCTTTCCAACTCACAAGGCCAATGAGGATGAGTAACCATGAGTAGTGGAACTCAGACCCCAAATCCTATGTGTCTTTGCAATACTCTAAGAATGCATTAAGGAGGTATGGGGCCTAGCTCATTGAGATCCCCTTTTCACACTGCGTGGCGGTGGAAACCACACCAGCCAATACTTCCTCTTTTTGGCATTTGCGCATTAGTTTTCACCCAAGTAGCCTGGTAGCAAACTGTGTCACAGGATCATTAATGTCACTAATCATGATTCCCCTGTTGCCTCGCTTTGTGCCATACTTATCCCTGATCTCATCTGATATGGTCTTGGCTCGTTTTTTTTCCTCTACGTACTTCTCCGGCTTTTCTCCATTTGTGGGTAGCCCTGTGATTCCTGCGATGAGGTCCACAGTTATGGGCACCAGCTTGTCCATTCATAAAATTTCCCCATGGATGCATGCAAGAAATTGCTTGATGTAGACATTGAAAAGTTTTCCCCTTCCAAAGTGTGGGGCATCCAACAGATTCATGATGCCAGTATTATATAACACCAGGATCCATTGCATTGGCTTGATCAGTGGCATGCCTTATGAGCATGTTTCCCTGCTCTCTAAGTAGACGTGTGGCGCCAAGTTTGGGAACTTAGTGACATCAGTCACATCATTGTCGAAGTATTTAATGGCAGTGACTTTGCCAACCATTTCATCATCCACTTGCACTCTGCTTAGGATTTTTGGCAAAATCAGGGTCCCTTCTGCCTGCAGCTGTGACCCGCCATGCGCACTGCTCTTGGCCTGACCCTTCCGTTTGGATGGTGAGAATGAGTCCCCCACCTTTGGTACACCCTTTTTTACTGCAGCCTATGCTACCTCTAGTTCATGGCTATGTGGTGATGAACCCATGGCCTGCTCCATCTGTTGTTGCCTTTGCTCCCTCGAGTTATCAGACTCAGTTCTCTCAGGGTCCTCCTCCATTGGCCTGACCTCTTGTGCTGGGTTTTGTTCCTCTTCGACTGTCACCGGGTTTGTTTTGTACTCCAGTGTGTGGAGTTCATCAATATCCACCACTACATGTGTTTCTTTCTCTCTTTCATTTGTCGTACATATTGTGCTACGTGTGTTCCTGTCGATCCTGCCTAGCTCTCCAACTCGTGGCGGTGACATTTCGATGGATTCAACGAATGTTTGGTCGACTTCGGCTTTAGATCTCTTATACTCAACTTTACATTCTCTCCTTAGAAATTGACACAATAACCAGTGTTTCCCCCCCTTTTTTATCTTTATAGCAGGACGACTGAATGACAATTGTTCTGCACTGACAATTGTCCCTTCTTTCACTTTTGGCGGTGTGTCTGGGGCATGGTACCTGTTAGTGATAAAATAATTCATTCTAAAATTTGTTTGAAAAATAATGCCTCATATTGTGGGGGCATTTTGACTGCCTTACCAAGCTCTAAATGCAGATCTAAAGTACCATTGGAAAGCTTAGGATGTCTAGCTGTCAATCGACTATTCAAGCATGTAAAACGGACTCTCCACAGCTCAAAAATTTGATTTTTCCCAAGGCAGGTTTCATTAAAAAAATCTGCGCTTTCACTAGCTCATTGGTTTTTCTCACAATGTAGTGAGCCGGTGAAATTTTTCCTTTTCACTAGCTAAAGGGGTAGATTCAGGACAAAAGAGCCAGCGAAAGCGTAGAAGAGTCCAAAAACGTTTTCTTTCTGCCTAGATTGCGATTTTTGGATTCCTGAACACGTGGGAAAGGTGTTAAATGATGGATAATAATTAGGAGAAGATAGAATATCTATCTCATTAAGTTTTAAAGACATATGTTAAGGAAATAACACCAAATGGCATGATTAATCTTGACAGAAATCACCCAGTCATCAAAGACAGATTTCTGAATCTATGATTTTCATAAGCAAATTGCCAAATAATGCTTCAGCTATCAATTTCGACTTATGATGATAAGATTGGATCATATATGCTAAAGATTCATTTTAATTATGTTGATTTTTAGGTATTTCAGATCCATTAAAACAGGATCTGAAATCTTGATGTAAAGGCTATAAAGCCACAAACTGTTGATGAACCAAGGGGTTCGATTTTTGATACATGGACTACACTATATTGTAAACAACCTTTTCATATGATAATACAAATCACAGTTTTCTCTCTCTATTGATGTCAGATTTCACCTTTCCTTTTGTACTCTTATTCAAGTTGTTTTAACTGCAATATGATTGTCATCTCATTAGTCAATTCATAACTTGATTAATAGTTGCTTACATTGTTTATTAAACCCTACATTGTGTATCTGGTTTATAAGAATTGATTTCTTCACCCACTTTAAAGATATTATCTGATTATTGATCCTTGAGAGAACTGGTTCATTTGATTATCCATTTTGACTGTCTGAATGCCACACTGTAGTTGAGTTATCCCATTGATCCACACATAAAAAAAACACAAAAACAAGTTTACTTTAAGTTACCAAGCATCTTTGTCTTACAACCTCAAAGAGTTTCTTGGAGTGATAACAAATTGGCATCGTTGTCGGGGACAGAAGACTGAAGTTGAAGATAACTTCCCTGGGAAATGACACAGAGTTGATCCATTGATGATAGACAAGGATTAGACATCAGAATCAGTTGTAATCATCTATCTGGTGACTCCATGATGGAAGATTCAGTGGCGACTCTATTGTTCAGAAATCTAATGGTGACTCCACTGGTATGCAATAAACAAGAGGTATTCTTTTTTCAATTTTTTAAGTATTTCCGGCTACCCTCATCCAGTTCCTAGTAAAGATGAATGGGAAAGAAGTATTCCCAGATTTCAAGAAGAAGAATGGGAAGTACCAGCGGAACACCTGCTGGATTTTCATGACTTTGTTAATCGACTTGAAATTATACATGAAGATGTTCAAATTAATCTTTTCAGGCAATCATTAGAGGGATTTGCTCTTAACTGGTGCCAGTCTCTTCCAAATGCAAGTATCAGTTTTTTGGAAAATTTTCATGCTGCCTTCCATTTGTTTTGCAAAACAAAATTTTCAGCTGATCTTCTTTATCTAGAATGTTGTCATGAATTTAGTGTTCCAAATAAAGATTCAGATAATTATGAAGACTTTGTTGCAACTGAAGATATTTCTCATCATGATCAAGAGATCGGTGATCCACATTATGATAACCATAGTGATTCTTTTTTCATTGTATCAAATGCATTCACTGACTTAGGTTGTCATGAAGATGAGATTGTCCCCTTTGAAAGCCCCAAAGATGATTATCAAATTGACACATTAGCAGGTGACAGTTTCAAATCTGCAATAGATTCTAAGGGCAACCCTTAGTTTTATGATTTGCAGACCGAGGTAGATTTCAACAGATATGAGAAGGAAAGTGAGGAGCAAAAAGTTTTAGATCAACATTTGAGCTTGTATTTTCATTGGACAGAGGAAGAACAATCCACATTCAGCATTGACATTAGTGAAGGCAACAACCAGTAGAATTTCAGTTTTCAGTTGGAACAACAACATAAAGAGGTATTTCTTTGTGGATTTGATGACCCTATTGATGATTATTTGCAATCTATGAGCAGCATATGTGTTAAAGTATTTTTGTCATATGAAAGTTGGCTTTATCATCTGTTCAAACTACTTTTCTGTTGGCCATGCATTCCATTATTTTTCGGGTCAATATCAAGAACAAGTTCAATAAATTAGTTTTTGATATGGCTTCATTGGAAGCATGAGTTTACTTGATTGAGCATTGGTACAATGGTTAGAGTAGGAGTACAAGAAAATAAGCTCATTCTCTGAGCAAGTAGACTCTTTTAGTTTTCAGTTGTTGAATAAGCAGAGCAGGCTACAGGTAGTTTTTCGTTTAATAGAGGATTAGGTGAAAAAATCCAAATGTTATCTCCAAAAATGAACCAGTCAGTTTGTTTCATTTTTTAGTGATGGGATGGTCATAAATAGAGTTCCATACAATTTTGTTTTTAGAAATTCAAGTATCAAAGTATAGGATATAATTTGTTATTTCTTATAATAAATCAATTGTCAAAAGATATTTTCAAAAAATTGAAGAAAAGNATTTTTTAGTGATGGGATGGTCATAAATAGAGTTCCATACAATTTTGTTTTTAGAAATTCAAGTATCAAAGTATAGGATATAATTTGTTATTTCTTATAATAAATCAATTGTCAAAAGATATTTTCAAAAAATTGAAGAAAAGTTTTTCAATGGCTAATCTTTGTTTTGAAGATGAAGTTAGCCGGTGAAAGTTCAAAGTTTCAACGGCTAAATGACATTTCCGAAAATGAGTGAGCCGGTGAAAGTGCAGATTTGGGTTTTTTCTCCAGCGCCTTAAAAACCCGAAAAGACATATTGCACACATGTTATGATGGCAATTCAAATGGAGGCACATGAACGGTTACACGTTTTCACCATGTCTTAGTGGAATATGATGATGGATTTGGTCATGTATTTCGTGTGGCAGACGGAGGATAGTTTTAAGAGTGGTGAATGATCTGATCATTATTACACCCAGACACCAAGTACCAGATCTATGTCTACATCAAATCGTGGCCATCATTCCTTTTTTTCAAATTTCACGGCTTTCAAATCCTATATTTGGGTTTTCTTATTATCTTTTGACAGCACAGGATCATTTTCACCAGCGCCAACACCTTCCCCATTTAGAAAAGTTCTCTATGTTAACCATGTACAGATCAATCTATGATTATTGCATGATGGGAAGAAAGCGAGGAAGACCACCTCTGCGAAAGGAATTAGACATCAAGTACTTTTCAGATGAGTTCTTATTTGATAATTGTTGTGAGAAATATGAATTGCATTCTAAAGTTGAATATCTAAATAGAGAAGAATCTTTTCCTCACAATCTACATCAACTTTCAAATGATCTTCGTTGTGATGTGCTTCCTCATAAACATGAATTAGAAAAGATTAATGAAGAGCTGAAAGATTTCTTATTACCTCTATTTCTGATTTTAATGAATCTGGAGAATTGGTTTCGTTAGCTACACATGGAGATGATCAACTTTCTTCTGATCCAATGTTCGTTGAAATAAGTGAGATCATCCCTAAGTTTTCTGATTCGCAGACATAGGAATATTGCAGCAGATACAGAGAGAAAGTTGATGAGATGAAAATTCCAGATCAACAGTTCATCATGCTTTCTTCTTAGACAAAGATTAAGCAGTCTGTATTTAGCATTGAGATCTCTGAGGGAAATGAGCAACTTGATTATTTTCAGTTGATTGATTTAATGAACAAACAAGTAGGTTACAGGTTTGCTACAGGTTTTCAGATGATAAATCGTAAAGGCTAAATGACTCCATGCCCAACACTAAAGGCACAAGGTCTGTCAGGTTCTTGGAAACCTTGCAGGGAGGTCTCCATCCCAGTTGGAGCCAGTTGTTAGCAATCAAATAATTCATTCTGAAATTTGTTTGAAAAATGATGCCTCAATTTGTGGGGGACTTTTGACTACCTTCCCAAGCTCTAAATGCAGATCTGAAAGTACCATTGGAAATCTTAGGATGTCTAGTTGTCAATCAACTATTCAAGCGTGTAAAACAAACTCTCCACGGCTCAGAAATTTGATTTTTCCCAAGGAGGTTTTCATTAGAAAAATCTGTGCTTTCACTGACTCATTGTTTTTTCTCACAGTGTAGTGGGCCGGTGAAAGTTTTCCTTTTCACCGGCTAAAGGGGAAGATTCAGGACAAAAGAGCAGGTGAAAGTGCAAAAGAGTCCAGAAATGTTTTCTTTCTGCCCAGATCGTGATTTTTGGATTCCTGAACACGTGGGAAAGGTGTTAAATGATGGATAATAATTAGGAGAAGCTAGAATATCTTTCTCATTAAGTTTTAAAGACATATAGTAAGGAAATAACACCAAATGACATAATTAATCTTGACAGAAATCACCCAGTCATAGAAGGCATATTTCTGAATCTATGATTTTCATAAGCAAATTGCCAAATAATGCTTCAGCTGTCAATTTCGACTTATGATGACAAGATTAGATCATATATGCTAAAGATTCATTTTGATTATGTTGACTTTTAGGTATTTCAGATCCATTAAAATAGGATCTGAAATCTTGATGTAAAGGCTATAAAGCCACAAACTGTTGATGAACCAAGGGGTTTGATTTTGGATACGTGGACTACACTATATTGTAAACAACCTTTTCATATGATAATACAAATCACATTTTTCTCTCTCTATTGATGTCAAATTTCACCTTTCCTTATGTACTCTTATTCAAATTTTTTTAACTGCAATATGACTGTCATCTCATTAGTCGATTCATAACTTGATTAATAGTTGCTTACATTGTTTATTAAACCCTACATTTTGTATCTGGTTTATAAGCATTGATTTCTTTACCCACTTTAAAGCTATTATCTGATTATTGATCCTTGAGAGCACTGGTTCATTTGATTATCCATTTTGACTGTCTGAATGCCACACTATAGTTGAGTTATCCCATTGATCCACACATACAAAAAACACAAAAACAAGTTTACTTTAAGTTACCAAGCACCTTTGTCTTACAACCTCAAAGATTTTCTTGGAGTGATAACAGTACCATTATATGTATTAATTTTCATCCTTTGCGTCTTGTCTTCGACCATTTGTATTTTCCGTCGCGATATGTGTTGGGTATGTGTTATATTCTTTGCACTGGGACGACATATTTTTGGGACTACATGATATTTAGGTCGTTTTTCGGCACATGGTTTTTTGCCGATGGTTTTCTATTTCCGGTTAAGGAATTAGGGCTTTGGACTAATCCAGGTCATTGGGTTAGGGTTTTGGATGTCGCTGGCTCCTATATGTATATTGTATTGTAAACAATGTAACACAATGTATGAATATAATATATGTTGGTTTTCCTGGTTTGGGTTTCCAGGGGAAAAATCTTTGTGTAATGTTTGCATTTGCCATTGTATATTTTCTATTCTTTTCTGAATATCTGTTTACAGTAGACATTGTACAAGGTTAGAATTTACAATATGTTCTTTACTTATGTGTATGGGTTGTCATGATTTTTACCGTTGCTACTAGTTGGTGCCTTATTTCCACAGTCGTTATCTCCCGAATCACCACGTTGTCCGACTGTCGTTCCTTTTTCTGGCACGTTGAGCTTTTTGGGCAAATAGAGTCGTTGGCTTCGATCCCCTTTGCTTCTGGCGCATCATTTCCTATTTTTTTGCACTGCCTCTATGACTTGTGCATTCTGACTCATTTTTATTTTCGTCGCACTAATTTGTTCTTTTGCGCACGCAGATTTCCATGCGGTGTTCTTTTTTTTTTTTTACTATCAAGTTGTTGGTGGTCGACTATCCTTGTACAGCTTTAGTCGACTTCCATTGACCATTCCTCTAAGTTTTGTTCTGCCTAAGTCCTTCAGTTGTACAACTCCTCCATCTGTGACAATATTCACCTCATATGGTCCCAACCAATGCATTATGAAGTTTCCTAGATGTTGAAAGAACTTGTTGTCATACAGTAGGACTAGGTCTCCTTCATTGAAAATTTTTCTCTTGATATGTCGGTCGTGCCACGCTTTCTCTCTTGATTTTTGTACTCCTTGGTGGAACCCTACTAGAATCCTATATTCTTACATGCTCATTAGCTGACTTAACCTTTCTTGTACTGTGCCTCTTTCTGTCATGTTTGTAATCGTTGCTACGCGCAGACTGGGTACCAAAAATTCTAGTGGAATCACTGCTTCTTGTTCATATACCAATTTGAATGGTGTTTCTCCTATCAATTTTTTATAGGTAATTATATATGCCCATAAAACTGCTGGTATCTTTGAATCTCAGTCGTCCCTATTGAAATTGCAAATCTTGGTTAAAGCATTCTTTAGGATCTTATTGAAGGCTTCCACTGTTCCATTTACATGAGGATGATATGGTGTACTTTTCTAATGGTAGACCTCAAATTCTTCAGTTAGAGCTCTGATAGTGCTGTTGATAAAGTGATTTTCTTGGTCACTCATCAAAATCCTCGGACATCCAAATCTGGTGAGCAATGTTCAAACAGGAAATGTGTTGCTTTCTCTGCATTGCAATCTTTAACAGGTACTACCTCTACCCATCTTGAGAGGTATTATTTCGCAGTGATAATGTATCACGTGCCTGATCTTCTTGTGGGTGGGTGAATTGGCCCAACAAAATCGATAGCCCATTTTTCAAACACTTGTAGCGTCACTTGTGGGTGTAAGGGCATCTCATCCCGTCTGTTTGGTTTTCCGACCCTCTGACAAACATCACATTGTTGACAATACTCCTTTGCATCTCTATGAATAGTTGGCCACCATAATCCCAGGCGTAGTACCTTCTGTGCGGTATCTTTGCCTGCATAGTGTCCTCCCATGATTCCTTCATGGGATTCTACCAATATCCTAGGCCTTTCATGTTCTAGTGCGCATCTTCTCAAGATGTTGTCTACCCCCATTTTATATAAGTGTCCGACGATCAACTGGTAGTCGATTTCTCAGACAACCATATTTTTCCTCTATGTGGTGTTGAGTTCCTATGGCACAGTCCCTCTACTTATATACTCAATTATAATGTCAGCAAAATAATCATCCACGATCTAAACTGAAAATAGCTGCGTGTCATTTAAGGTATCCTCTAAGTTGGTTGGCTCCTCGCCATTGGTGACCCTTGACAAATGATCAGGTCTTGAGTTTAGCTTCCCTGGTTTAACTATAACTTCAAAGTCAAATTCCTGAAACAATAGTAACCATCGACATATTCTCCCCCCTAACACTGGCTTGTTGACTAGGTACTTAAGTGTTGAATGATCTATGAACATCTTAAAATGTTTTCCAAGTAGGTAATGCCTAAACTTATGAAGTGAGTAGACCATATCTAGGCCTTCCCTCTCTATAGTGTTGTTGTTCTGCTTCAATTATGACAGTTTCATGCTAGCAAATGTTATAGGATGATCCAATACTCCTGCTCCTGGCTACGCCAAAATAGCTCCCAGGGTTGTGGCTAATGCATCTACATGTACATGGAATGTCTTCTCCCAATATGAAAAGACTAAGAGGGGTGTTGTGACCATATTCTCCTTCAGGGTGTTCAATCTGCGCTGACAATCCTCATTACACTGAAACTAAGTATCCTTCTTGAGCAATTTTTCCATCGACGCAGTGATCCAGGCATACCCCTTTATAAATTTCCTATAGTATCTCGTATGTCCCAATGTGGCCCTCAACTGCGCACTAATTTCAGTGGTGGTAAGTTCACAATGACTACAATCTTGGAAAGATCCATGATCAAACCTTGTTTGCATACTATGTGACCCAACAGAATTCCAAAGGGTGTTCCAAATATACATTTCTCAATGTTCAAGGATATTCGGCATTGCCTGCATCGTTCTAACATTAGCCTCAACACCTATACATGATCCTTCAGTAGGTTGTACACTGTCCAATCATCCAAATATACCTCTAGAAATTGATGGATGAATTCTTTGAATGTAGCAATGACTACTCTGGAAAAGATTACTGGTGCATTCTTTAGTCCAAAAGGCATGACTATGTACTAGTAGCATCCCCATTCTATTGCAAAGGTAGTCTTGTACCGATATTCTGGTGCTATCTTGATTTGGTGGTAGCCTAAGAATCCATCATTGACTGAGTATGCTTCCTGACCTCCCACATTTTCTAGGACTTTGTCTATAAAGGGTGTTAGGAAGGGGTCATGTAAGAAAGAATCCTTGATCTTTCTCAGGTCTACACAGATTCTTATGCCTCCTTGCTTCTTCTCCTACACTACCATGGGGCTTATCCATTCTGATTCTTCTACCGGCTCTATGATCCTTGCTTCCAACATTTTCTCAATTTATTTTCTTACTTTCTACTTGTATATGGGGTTCAATCTGTAAGGCCTCTGTCTAGTAGGTCTTGCCTTCGGTTTGAGAGGGATCTTCATCTCTCCAAGTTCTCCTACAATACCCTTCATTTCTATGAAGGTCGTTGGGAACAGGTCACTGTACTCACGCAGTAACTGCAAGATACCAGATATATAAAATATGCAGAACAGAAATGAAATGCTAGAAATGACAGAATAACAGTAAAATATCCAGCATAATCTTCACAATACACAGAAACGATATACGAAATAGCAACAGAAATAGCACTTTGAATC
>ML785004.1:853379-865212 GCA_009831015.1 Picea engelmannii
CTCAAACCACATATCCAAGACAAGTTAAGATTACATGAGGTTACTACGGTAGAAATAGCAATACGCAAGGCAAAAGCTGTAGAAGAAAAACTAGAAGGCCAATCAATATTCAACAAGGTTTACTCAAGAAGGAGTGTACCTCAGACCATAGAAAATGACAAATACATACCACCCAATCTACGTGAAGATAGAAGAAGAAGTTTAGAGTCCCAAAGGTTAAAAGCAGGAAAATGTAAACAATGTGGAGAGAAATGGGACCAAAGACATATATTCCAGATTGAAGATCACTCCAAAAAAATGTACACTTGTGAGGCAGAAAAAGACGACAAATCAGACTCAACAGAATCAATAAATGAAGAAATGGAAAATTTTCAAAATGACACTTCAGAACTCATAAAAGATAACACACCAAGAATATCGCTTGCAACCATCACAAGCCTTACCCAACCACAAACTCTCAAATTAAAAGGACATATAAAAAATGATAATGTCACCATACTAATTGACACTGGAAGTACTCACAGTTTCCTCGATATGAAGATTGCAAGGAAACTCAAACTATTTGTATATCCAGTTCCAGATATGAAAGTAATGGTTGCAGACGACAAAAAAATTGGAAATGTCGGAAAATTCCATAAGGTGAAACTCCAAATCCAATATTTCATTTTGGAATCAGAAATTTACATTGTCCCTCTGGGAGGAGTAGATGGTTTTAGGAGTCCAATGGTTACAAACCTTGGGCACATACTCATTCAATCACTAGGAACATTTCATCCAATTCAAGTGGCAAGGGAAAAGTTATAAATTAAATGGTTTTGAACCTCCACAAACATAGGTTGTGTCGTCAAAACAAATGAACTAAATGAACTAAAAAGGAGCAACCACATACTTCATCCAATGCCACAACATAGAAATACACGAATATGAACAGGATGAATCTAGAACATCAGACGTCGAAGATCTAATTCAAAAACATAAGAAGGTATTTCAAGACCTTCCCATAGAGTTACCACCTCAAAGAAGAATTGAACATATAATTGAAGTTAAACCAGGATCTATCCCAATCAAGGTTAGACCATACAGATACCCTCATCACCACAAAACATAGATAGAAAGATTAGACCAAGAACTATTAAAATGTGGTGTCATCATGAAAAGAAGAAGTCCATATGCAGCTCCAGTAGTGGTAGTTAGAAATAAAGATGGATCTTTTAGATTATGCATAGATTACCGAGGGTTAAACAAAATAACAATTAAAAATAAATTTGCCATCCCGTTTATTGATGAAATGTTGGATGAACTTCATGGAGCAAGATATTTTTCAAAAATTGATTTAAGATCTGGATACTATCAGATTAGAGTTAGACTAGAACATGTAGCCAATACTGCTTTCCAGACACACGAAGGACACTAAGAATTCAAGGTGATGCCTTTTGGGATAACTAATGCCCCCACCACTTTCCAAGCGACAATGAATGAATTATTTCACCCATACTTACGAAAACATGTCTTAGTTTTTTTCGATGATATCTTAGTGTACAGTAAAACATGGGAGGAGAATATGAAACATTTGGGACAAGTGTTATCTCTTCTGGAGGAAAATCATTTCTATGCCAAAATGACAAAATGTACTTTTGGAAAGGAGGAAGTAGAGTACCTTGGTCACATCATATCCAAAAAAGGAGTCAAGGTAGACCCCAAGAAAATTAGGTCAATCACATAATGGCCTAAACCCAAAAACATATCCAAGTTACGAGGATTTCTAGGATTGGCAGGATATTATCGAAGATTCGTCAAGAATTATGCTCATTTAACTTCCTCTCTAACAAATCTCCTCAAGAAAAACTCTTTCCAATGGAATGTGGAAGCACAAAAATGTTTTGAAAACTTAAAAAACATTATGTCCACAACCCCGGTATTAGAAACACCTGACTTCTTCAAACCCTTCATCATCGAGTGTGACGAGTCAAGTTTTGGAATTGGAGCAATATTGATGCAAGATGAGCAATATAATGCTTACAATCCACTTACAACAAGGAAATGCTTGCCATCATGCATGCATTAACAAAATGGTGCCAATATCTATTGGGAAGTAAGTTCTTGATACACATAGATCATACCAGTCTCCAGTACTTGTTACAACAAAAAACATTTTCAATTGAACGACAAAAGTGGATAGAGAAAATTCCCATGTTTGATATGGAAATTCTACATAAAAGAGGAAAATACAACATCGTGACTGATGCCCTGTCACAAAAAGATGAAGAAACATAAGTTTTTGCAATATCAATAGCCATTCCAGAATGGTTGGATGAAATCCTAACTGAGTATGAAAAAAAGCCGAAGACTTGCTCTATAATCAACAATTTAAATCAATATCCTAAGTTCGAATGGAAAAAACAACATCTTATGGTATAAAGGGAGAATATACTTAAATACCAACTCAAGATTTAAAGCCAAGGTTCTTCAAGAATCTCATGATTGCCCAGCTGCAGGTCATGTAGGATTCTTCAAAACATACTATAATGCACAAAGATCATTTTTTTGGAAAGGGATAAGTGCAGATATTCAAAAATATGTAGCAGAATGTGATCTTAGTCAAAGGAACAAGAATGAAAATATATCAACCCCTGGGTTACTCCACCCGTTACACATTCCCAACCAAAAATAGGAAGAAATTTCAATGGATTTCATTGAAGGACTACCCATATCCAACGAAAAAGATAAAATATTAGTAGTAGTAGACAAACTAATTAAGTCCACACACTTTATTGGAGTAAGGAAAATGGATTCGGCAAAACAAACAGCTAAAATATTCTGCAAAAATATTTACAAACTGCATGGGTTCCCTAAGGTTATCGTCAGCGATAGAGATGCCAAATTTAAAGGGAATTTTTGGAGAGAATTTTGCAAACAGATCATAACCTCTCTCAATATAAGCTCAGCTTACCACCCTCAAACATATGGTCAAACATAAGTCTTCAATAAATGTTTAGAAACCTATCTTCGTTGTTTTATCTCCGACAAACAAAATAAATGGTTTCAATGGTTGCACCTTGCTAAGTGGTGGTATAATTCCACTTATCACACATCAACTAAAATGAAACCTTTACAAGCTCTTTATGGTTATGAACCTCCATCATGGAAGGAGTTCGCCACCAACCACATAAAAGTTGCGTCAGTAAAAGACCATTTAGACGAAAGTCGAAAAATCCTTCAGTTACTCAAAGAAAACTTAATAGTTGCAATGAACCAAATGAAGTGACAAGCTGACCAAAACCGAACATAAAGAGAGTTTGAAGTAGGAGACTGGGTAATTGTGTGACTTCAACCTTACAAATAGTTATTCTTTAAACAACATGGGAAGAATAATTTGGCTCCAAAATTTTATGGACCATATCAAATAAATAGAAAAAACAGTCCAGTCTGAAACCTGAAATGTTGACACATCACTTTGTTGGGTGTCCCCTTGGCGTGATTTCATGTGAGACCTCACTGTTGGTTGGCTACCTTTTGGAGTGACCTAGGCATCAATGTGGGATCGGAGACTCTAAATATGGAGTTGCATGTCTTGAATTTGCTCATACATTATCTCTTTCTCATCATCGTTGTCAAGGAGAATATGACCTATGAAAGTTTTGATATTCCAATATAAGTTAATTGTTTTATGATACTTGGTGTCTTAGCTCGAGAAGCTCCTTTATTTGGAACCCAATCCCCAATTTCGACTTCCACCTCCCAATCTTGGATGGTAGCTCTTTCCTCTCTAGTCGTAGCTTCAATGGACTCCAAGTTCTACTGAATTCGCAAAGGGGTGATTCTTCAAAATTCTCTCTCTGCCTCCTATGCAGAGAGCATGATGTGCAAGTTGGGAGGCTCCGAACTTCTGGTGCTCGAGGAGACCGGGTCAAGTGAGTTACAACTGCCCCGCCTGTAACCCCTAGCATATCCACGAGGCAAAGGCATGACATACGAATAATCCCATAAAACTAACTCACACACAAAACCAATGAGAAGAGGTTGCATACCATCACTGAGAATGTTTATGCCTCTCTTATCCCAATCCTCTTCACTAGAATGAACCATTGCCAAAAATTTGCTACTGAAATAATATAAAAATAGTCATTGCATCAAGATTATATATTCATTCAATATTAATTTTCTATTATATTGTTAAAATAAAATTGAGAATGAAGTAAGATAATTTTGTAATAAAAGAATTATATTTTTAAGTATAAATTTAACTCTTGTCCAAGAATTAGAAATAAACTTTGATGACCAAGCTAGTTAACTAGAACAATAAAGTTTGAGGTAGTTTTCAAGAACATGCAACTTCACCCCTACGAATTTTGAATATCGTCTATCAAAATTGCTACTAATGAATTCATCTTTAAATTTAGTTTGTAATGAAATATGAATTGTGGTTTTTCATTAAGAACCAATATTTATTAATAATTTTGTTGTAAACCTTATTTCTTAAGAATTTTATTGACCTCAAAATCATTGGAAATGAAAAATAAATATCTTAAAAATCACTTCACGAAAACCATAGAAAAAATCAAAGTGCAATTATTCTCTTCAAAATGGTGTTTTTTGTTTCCTTGGTAATTATCACATCAAAAGGAAAATTGGTGCCCACAAAAATGTGTCAATATGCCACCTTTTTTTTACTCTATTTCAATAAATAATAATAATAAAAATGTTTAAATCCTAAAAAACACAAAATATGGTGCAATCACTAATGCAATCTGTGTATATTGTGAGCATATTTTTCTTTTCCCTAAAATTAATAGCCATCTAAAAAACTAGATGCCCACATAAGTCGCTCATTATCCTTACCTAAAATTTTAAAGTATATGAAATTAATAAATGACAAATTTATCCCACTATATATCTATAAGCATTTTTTTTATATAAAATATAAGTATAAAGCTAAGACAATTCTCAATAAATTTTGTTTCAACTTTAAAGTAAATTTCTCAAAGAAAATGTAAGTTTATAGAGATGGAAGTTGAAAGGAAAAAAACAATTTTCTTTGTTTAGAAAAAACATGTTATTCATTTTCATGTTTTCAACGTACAATCATAAATTATAGATGTGAAAAGTTGAAGCTTATCTGCAAAGAAATGAGCGATAATGATATGCATAAACTAATCATAGGTGTCATTGATCATGAAGCACTAGGTGTAATTGATCATGAAGCACTAGTTCATGGTCATGAAGTGCTCATGGAGTTTTTACATAGAGTATTTGGCCATCTGAATCATGACAACTTGAAGAAGGTTCAACTATGGTAAGAGGCATTCCTAAGTTTAAGATAATTAGAGGAGATGTGTGTATTGCATGTGTCATGGAAAATCATCATCAAAATTCCTTCTTGTTAAAGAAGGAGAATAATCGTGTTAGGAGTCCTAAAGATAATTAGAGGAGATGTGTGTATTGCATGTGTCATGGAAATTCATCATCAAAATCTTGTTAAAGAAGGAGAATAATCGTGTTAGGAGTCCTATAATGTTGTGCAAGTTGATGTTTGTGAATCAATAAGTACCACTTCCATAATATATGCTTCTAAGGATTTTTGGAATTTTTTTTATTACAAATAAAATGATAATAATAGAATGTCTCGTAAGTTTTATGAATTTAATATGATGTTTCTAAGGAATTTTGAAATTTTTTTTATTACAAATAATAATAGAATGTTAGATAAGTTTTATGAATTTAAAATTTGAAGAGAAGCAAAGAGAACATAGTATCAAAATTTTGAGAAATGATAATGCAATGGAACTCAAGTCTAACAAATTTACTAAGGTTATTGCACAATCATGATGGTGGTCTCTGAACATTTTAGACTCATAATTCCTACATTGAAGCACTTGTTAAGATTGATTTATTGAGGTATTATGTGGTAGTGAAGGCCCAAGGAATGGGTTATGTTGGTGTTGTTGATATAGCTAGAAACAAGAGTAACATAATCAATTCAAGGTTAAAGGAAACGCTTACAATAACCTATAGTGATATAAATGACCTATTATTTAAGTAATAAGGGTTATAATGAGAGAGATTAGTTTTAAAAACCTCCCATGTCCCCTTATATCCCAACTTGGGGGTGGTGTCTATATCGTACATCTATGGTTAAGTTGTGTCTCTATTTTACATCTATGGTTGGGTGGTGAATAGATGAGACAAGACAATATTCATGGACAAACTTGAATAAGATCATAAGTATTCTTGCTATTTCTTGTGTTATGTTTAACCATGATATGTTATGCTATTGTCTTGTTTATGTTTCACATGTGTATACAAAAGTTGATTACTAAATATGGATATATTCTTTGATAATCAAATGAGAATGTTGTTGGTTTTTCCTCTTTTACTAAAACCTATCCATGCATGAGTGATATATAGAGAGAGGGAGAGATTGGAAATTTAATAGTCACTTCCTTTCAAAACAATAATCATTCCCAAATCTTATATATATATATATATATATATATATATAAGATCTAGGAATGATGATGGTTTTTAATAGAAGTGGTTATTCAATTTCCAATACATATAGTCTATATTGTGTATTCAATACTCATGTATATAACTTGAGGAATATTTTTTTTTCTTAACAAAAATGGTAGAACTCTTGTTGATTGGTGTAATATCTAGGTTACAAGTCCCAAGATTAATAATGTATTTTTATTTATTGATGAGAGGCCAGAGTGCCTGAACAATTGAAAAGGTTGGAGAGCATAGGGAATGTAATATTTTTATCTTTTAATAATAAAATACAACTACTTTAATATATAACCTTGAGTGTGCTCTCTCTTGTTCGCCAAAAAATGGATCTCTGCAACCTTGGGACTGACAAAACCTAGGGTTCCCTACGATCACATCCATGGCCTCAGGAATGCCCCCCCCAACCCCCCCAGTCATTAGATCTTGAATCATTTCAAACACTCATTACCTCATACAAGAAGGCAATGAAGGACGTGCAACCCTCCAGATTTGTAAAAAGGTTAGAATAAATACCAAAGGTGGTGGTTCATTCCTCCTCGGCCAGGCCTTTTTCCTTATGGCTGGATGAAAATGTCTTAATAGGTCAATTCACTGGAATCTGGCCTTCACCCAAAGCTATGGCATCTTGGATGGATCTAAATTGGAAGAAAAACATCAAAGGACAACTCTCAACAGCCTTTTGTGGAAAGGGATTTTACGTCTTCCTCTTTGAAAATAAGGCAGAATGTGATCTAATTTTTTGAAGAGGATTGTATTTCATGGGTACCAGAGGAATGTACCTGAATAAGTGGACTCCAGATTTCAGTCCTGAGAACGACATCCCCTCAGTTGTTCCAGTATGGGTTTGGCTCCCATTTCTACCCCTACACTACTGGAATGACGAAACTATCAAAAACATAGGAAATGCCTTGGGCAGGTTCATTGATCGAGTTGAACCATGAGAGGGATTGCAATCTTGTGCAAGGATATGCGTGGAAGTAGATATAGAAAAAGGACTGTCGGAAGCGATACAACTAATTTTGGATGGATGGACCTACACTCAGATGGTGGACTATGAACAATTCAAATGTAAATATTGTCATGAGTATGGTCATTTTGCAAAAAACTGCCCCAAATCGACTCAGGAAAATCTAGACAACAAAGCATCAGAACAATGGAAACAAGCAAAACGGAAAAAAAACGGCAAACAAAATAGGGAATCTGCAACCGGACCAACAAAGCAACAATGCCCCCCCATATCCAAGCAAAGGGAAGGACACAATCCAGATAGAGGATGAAGCCAAAAGAAACAAGAATAAATACGAAACCCTGGAAAGCCAGGACCCAGAAAAGATGAAGACAAAGGAAAATATGGAGGGAAACCCTAAGGAACTAGATGCGCACAAAGAAAACCTGGTAGAAGATAAAGATCCACAGCTATCATATGCTCATCCAGAGCAGAAAGATGAAATTCAAGAGGAGTCTGGAGAAGAAATGGAAATTGAAATCCCCAAAACAACCCCAACTACTAAAGTTGGTAGGAAAACAAACAAGGCCAAAAGAGAGAAAGCAACCACACAAGATAAGGATCTAGGTACTCAACCTACACTGGAAGAAATCCTCTGAAAAGAAGAGAAAAATGGGAAAGCTCACCCAACAAAGGGATAGACACACCCCTCAAAAGGAGGGTCCAAGCACAACAGTAAGTAATGAAGGTTGTCTCCTGGAATTGTAGAGGACTTGGCCAAGTGGAAAAGAAAGAAGCATTGTGCAAGCTGATCAGAACTGAAAAACCCCAAATTCCCTTAATTCAGGAGACGAAAATCAAGGACGATGAAGTCCTCAGAGAAATAAAACAACTCTAGAACCCCAATGAAGGTGTGGCAATAAGTGTGAGAGGAGCCTCAGGAGGAAGCTGCACAGCCTGGAGCACCCAAATCTTCAAGGGGGGAACAAAGAGCGGTTACTAACCACTGGACAATGGTCAAGCTAAAGAATCTACAATCAGGTATTACCTTTCCTATTTGCAACGTTTACATGCCAAATAATATAAGGGAAAAAAAATAATGATGGGAAACTATGTTGAAACTGAAATACATAGATGCCCAAGAAAATTGTATTATAGCTGGAGACTTCAACACAACATTGCATCAAGGGGAGAAAAAGGGGGGTTCCATCGTAAGAGACCAGTTTCGAGAAAATATGGAAGACCTGATCACTGACCTTGACCTTTTCGATGTAAAACACTCAAAAGGGGAATATACTTGGAGCAACAAAAGGATCGGGGTGGGTCACATAGCTGCTAAGCTAGACCGTTTCCTAATCCATAGCCCCCTTCTCCTCCTTCCATTGGATATAAGCTCTAAAATAATTCCTTGGGGGATTTCAGATCATCGGCCTATAGCCCTCACCTTAACTAAGGCAATGAACTTTAGTCCCATCCCTTTTAGATTCAATCCTCTCTGGATGGATTCCCCAGACTTCCTCCCCCTTATCTCCTCAACCTGGTCCACCTAGATAAAAGGAACCCCAGTGTATATCTAGGAACAGAAAATCAAAAAAACAAAACAAGCTCTCAAAGCCTGGGCAAAGGAAGCTTTTCTTAGCACAAAGGATGAGGTGCAGCAGCACAAACAAAAGTTAGAAGAGATTCATATGGAAATGGAAGAAAAGGAAGTGAATCAGGAACACATGGATCAGTAGAAAAATCACTTCCAAAAGTATCTAAAGGTGCTACACAACAAAGAAAGAGAATGGAGAATGAAATCCAGAGCCTTGTGGCTAAGGGCAGGAGATAAAAACACTTCCTTCTTCCATAAACAAGCTAAAGCTAGACAACATAGAAACTCTATAGATGAAATTAAAACAACTTCTAGGGAAATAATTGTTGATTAAGGTTGGTTGTCATTGATGTCAACCCTTGAAGAAAGCCTCGTAGCACAAAGGTTTGGGTAATGGACCCAATATTGTTTGATGTAAATATGAGACATTATTGTTTTGTCATGGTTGATAAGAAGTAAATATGGATGAACTCTAAAGTGGTCCCCTTATGGTAAAAGCCCTCACGGGAAGACGCTTTGTGGAGTAAGAGAACCCATGCTTAATTGTGGAATAATGAGATGAAGAAAAGTGAATTTGTGAGGGAAAATATCCTAGATGGATAGTTCTTGTCATGTCATTTCCTATGGTATGTGGAACGCCACATAATTCCTCACGGTTAGAGAGTTATGGCCATGAGAAGTTGGAGACCCTAGGTTTGGGTAATGGACCCAAGTTTATTTGATGGGTAACAGTATGAGTTATGATATATTTTCAGATAATACTATTCTATATGCATATTCCATGTCATGTTATTTCTGGTGGTATGTATAACGTCACATAACTCCTCACGGTTTGAGAGTTATGGCCTTACGAAGTTGGAGGACCCTCATATGTCATCTAGAAGCCCCAAAAGATTAAAGTAGTCAAAGTGGTTTAAGAGATTTTAAAAGGTAAATAATAAAGTGAAGTGATGAGTGTATTATAATTCAAAGTGAATACAAAATAAATTATTTCAATAATAAATTTAATGGAGAAATTAAAAGTGGACCCAACCCTAAAATAAGGAAAGTGGGTCCAGTGACCTAGAAGTTTTTTTTTAAGGAAGCTACTTGGAGAGTATAAATAAGAGGCAAGGGTCACTCATTTGAATCACACTTGAGCATATTGAATATATATAGGTGTATGAGGTAACCAAAGGATATCTAAGCTGAAATTCTGAGGAAAGTGAAGAAAAGAAAACCAAAATGCAAGGAAGGATAAATTCTTTTGATGGTGCTTTCTAAGGTATGTTATTTACAGGTCATCTCACCATTTTCACTATAAATTTTTTTCTATAATGATTCAGATCTTGAAATTTATATGAAAGTGATAAAACATATCCAAGTATCTGTGGTTAAAAATTCATCTTTTGGGTCAGTGTATTTTGGGAGTTACACTTAGTGGAAAATAGGGTTTGTGGCCAGTCCTGAAACTAGTCAAAATCAGGTGTTTCGGGTAAAAACGTTATAAATTCTTCATAACAGATCCAAATTCAGTGAGACATAACTTTTTGGTTAGGTTATAGTATGTAGTATGCGGTGTAACAGTTTCATATTATTTCATGAAATATTTGGTGCAGGGAACGCTCTACAAGGTCGCTCTCTAGAATAAGCCAGAATTCAGCAAGGTATGTCATTTTTGCTATAACTCCTTTTCTGAGAGGTTCCAAGTAGTGACACTTGTAGGAATTGCATTAAACAAACTGATGAAATTTTTTTATCAGTTTCAGATCTTTATACATTACAGGTTCAAAGTTATGATTACTTCAAGTTAGGGTTGTTGACTAATCCAAAACTAGGCATGTGAGACTAAAGAAAAGTTTGATGGACATGCTAGTCTCTTGTTTTTAAAGTTAAGGAAGGTTTGCAGGAATGTGATCATATACACCAGGTCTATTATAGAGCTACAAATCATATTTGGATGATGAAATTGATGAGGGCTTTTGGTTGTGGTACATGTTGAGTACATGGTTGAGCCAAGTAGTTGATGAGTTGGCACACATACATAATGTGTATAGTTGATGATGTTGGTACATATTGATGAGTAGTTGACACATGATTTGTACATACTTGGTACATGGTTGGATGCACTTGTTTATGGTACAATTTGATTACAGATTGAGGTACAAGTTGATGCATGGTTGATGCACTTGTTTATGGTACAGGTTGATTATAGGTTGGTGCTAGTTGATGCACTTGTTTGTGGTACAGGTTGATTATAGTTTGAGGTACAAGTTGATGCATGGTTGATGCACTTGTTTATGGTACAGGTTGATTACAGGCTGGTGCATGGTTGATGCACTTGTTTATGGTACAGGTTGATTACAGGTTGGTGCAAGGTTGATGCACTTGTTTATGGTACAGGTTGATTACAAGTTGAAGTACAAGTTGATGCATGGTGTATGCACTTGTTTATGGTACAAGTTGATTACAAGTTGAGGTACAGTTTGATGCATGGTTCAGATTTATTGGTACAGGTTTACAGTGGTATATCTCACAGTGATAGTGTGGCAGTGGTTCCATCATTCTACTTCTACTTCAGGGTGGCAAGACGGGGCAAGGATAGGTGGTTGTATCCACCTTCCGGTTGTAGAAAGAGAACATAGGGGGTTGTAGCCTCCTTCTGGTTGTAGCCAGAGAATTGGGGAGTTGGAGCTTCCCTTAGGTTGTAGCTTGAGAAACTAGGGGGTTGGAGCCTCCTTCCAGTTGTAGCTGGAAAACAAAGGAAGTTGGTGCTTCCAATGAATGTAATTCTTCAAGACATATAA
>ML785004.1:871573-883628 GCA_009831015.1 Picea engelmannii
TTTTGGTTGTGGTACATGTTGAGTACATGGTTGAGACAAGTAGTTGATGAGTTGGTGCACATACATGATGTGTATAGTTGATGATGTTGGTACATATTGATGAGTAGTTGACACATGATTGGTACATACTTGGTACATGGTTGGATGCACTTGTTTATGGTATAGGTTGATTACAGGTTGAGGTACAAGTTGATGCATGGTTGATGCACTTGTTAATGGTACAGGTTGATTACAGGTTGGTGCATGGTTGATGCACTTGTTTATGGTACAGGTTGATTACAGGTTGAGGTACAGGTTGATGCATGGTTGATGCACTTGTTTATGGTACAGGTTGATTATAGGTTGGTGCATGGTTGGTGCACTTGTTTATGGTACAGGTTGATTACAGGTTGGTGCATGGTTGATGCACTTGTTTATGGTACAGGTTGATTACAAGTTGAGGTAAAGGTTGATGCATGGTTGATGCACTTATTTATGGTACATGTTGATTATAGGTTGAGGTACAGGTTAATGCATGGTTCATATTTATTGGTACAGGTTTACAATGGTATATCTCACAATGATAGTGTGACAGTGGTTCCATCATTCTACTTCTACTTCAGGGTGGCAGGATGGGGCAAGGATAGGTGATTGTAGCCACCTTCCTATTGTAGACGGAGAACATAGGGGATTGTAGCCTCCTTATGGTTGTAGCCAGAGAATTGGGGAGTTGGAGCTTCCCTTAGGTTGTAGCCTGAGAAACTAGGGGGTTGGAGCCTCCTTCCAGTTGCAGCTGGAAAACAAAGGAAGTTGGTGCTTCCAATGAATGTAATTCTTCAAGACATATAAGAAAAATCATTCCGTGGTTTTCTCTCGATTTGGGTTTCCACGTAAAACACTGGTGTACTGTGTATGTGTATGATTGTTCATTTGTTCATTGTTTATTTACTCTGCATTTATTGGATGATAATGCTTCATTAATATAACACTTGGATTATATGGTTAAAAGGGATTAAATTTATCTATTACTGATTCACCCCCCCTCTCAGTAATACAAAAATAATAAACTCTTTCAAAGAGACAAAAACTGAGGCAACCTCCCATTTCAAGACACTCTACACTCAAGATGGTGAAGACAACAAAGCGCAAAGGATAAATTTTATGAAACACATCCCCCGAATAATAACAGATTAGGACAACCAAGACCTGATAAAGAAAATTACAGAAGAAGAAGTCAGAGAAGTAGTCTTCCACTTTGACTCGAACAAATAACCCGGATCGGATGGGTTCACTTTCCATTTCTATCGCTAGTGATGGAAAATTGTCAAAAAAATCTGCTCTGAATGATTAATTATGCCCTGGCAAATTGCAAGATTGGGGGAGCCACAAACTCCTCCTTCCTAGCGTTGATCCCCAAGGATAAAAATGTGAATACCTTTGATCATTTCTACCCCATATCCCTCTGTAACACTTCCTACAAACTCCTTGCAAAAATTATAGCTTCCAGGCTAAAGCCTCTTCTCCCCAGAATCATCCTCCCCAATCAAGGGGGTTTTGTGTCTAATAGGAAAATATGGGACAATATAATCCTGGTTCAGGAAGCGATTCATAATAGTGTGACAAACAAAGAGAAGGGAATGATAATTAAGATTGACATGATGAATGCCTTTGATAGAGTAAATCATGAATTTCTTTATGAAGTCCTAAGCAAATTCGGCTTCCAAAACTCCTTCATTTCCTAGATCACTGCTTGCATCTATATCCCCTGGATTGCCCCCTTGATTTATGGTCGCCCAACTCCCTTCTTTCAAGCCACAAGAGGACTAATACAACGCTGCCCTATGTCCCCTCTGCTCTATGTCATCATGGCAGAAACTCTAAAGAGAAGGCTAGAACAAGAAAGGATCTCCAAAAATATCCCAGGGCTAAAAATCACGAGGGGTGTCAAAAGAATCAACAATTCTCAATTCGCTGATGATACACTCCTTCTTGGGGGAGCCTCTCAGGTGATGGCACAGAGATTTAAAATCATTATGGATCAGTATGAATTAGCCTTAGGATGCCTCATTAGTAAGCACAAAATTCATATCTTCGCTTGGAATGTACAAGCTGGAACCATGGCAAGAATAGCGCAAATTCTCCAATTCCCTTTTACAACGGAGTGGAAATACTTCAAGTATCTAGGGACACCAATAAGCTTAAAGGCCCTGCTTGGGGAAGCACGGTGAAGTATCATCCAAAAGTTAAAGGATCAATTTGAAATATGGGGAGCCACATGGATGAATCCAGCAGGAAGGGTGGTCTTAATAAAATCAGTCCTCTCTTCCCTCCCAATATTCTAATTCTCTGCCCTCCATGCTCCAGTTGGAATAAAAAGAGAGCTAGCCAAAATTAATAGGAAATTCCTTTGGCAGGGAGGAAAAGATAGCGAGAAAAAGTTCCACATGGTAAAATGGGAAATCACCTGTGCTCCCAAAGAAAATGGGGGGCTAGGAATAAGAGACCCAGAAAATCTCAACCTAGCACTAGGAGCAAAGGTAATTTGGAGGATAATTACAGGGGGAAAAGAGTGATGGAAGACAGTGCTCTGCATTAAATATATGAGTACAAACAAAAAAAGGTGTGTGGATGGAATAGACCCAGGGAAAACGGGGTCGCCCATATGGAAGCTCGTCAGGGTGTCAATACCTCTAATCCAAACCCGATTGAATTGGGATCCAGGCAATGGGAAAAAAATCAAGATATGGGAGGAAAACTGTTCAAAAAGTGGAATCCTTTCAAAAATAACCTCCTTTACCCATATTAAACATTGGCCAACTGCGGAAGGAAAGGAAATATTATATGAAATTTCAAATTGGGATTCAATTGGTAATTGGGAAAGCTGGAATCTGGGGGAAGTCCCTCCCCAAATGACAGAAGATGCCAAACAAATCCTTCAAAGAATCTCTTGCTCTACTCCTGTCCACCTAAACAAGGCAGATGAAAGAAGTTGGGGGAAAGAGGGGTATACGGTAAAATCAAGGTGCAAGCAGCTTCTTGAAGATAGCGACATCCCCCCTAAGTCAACCATCTGGAGAGAAATTTGGAACCCAAACAGTCCCCCCAAAATTAACACCTTTTGCTGGTAGTTGGCCCACAATAAAATCCTAACAAGGGATAATCTAAATAAACAAGGCTTCTCGGGACCGTTTAGGTGTGCACTATGCAACAATAGCCTTGAAAACTCTAAACATCTCTTCCAGAATTGTAACTTTACAAGGCATGTGATGAATTTCATGTATAAGGAATTAGCCCCCAATGTGGCCAATCCCACAAATACCAAAAGCCTGTTAGGCAAATGGGCAAAGAAGTATAAAGGATCACTCAAAGGAAAACAAAAGTTTAGTATAGTGTGGAAGTCCTCAATCAAATTTGTGTGCTGGCAGATTTGGCTAACAAGGAACAAAAAAATCTTCAAAGAAAAGACCATCACCCCCCAAGTAGTAGCGATGAGTGCCATTAGCCATATTAGTGAATATATATCAAGAAAAAAGTCAGATATCAAGGAAGGAGAAAAAATGAGAAAAGAGGAAGAAGCTTGGATCAACAAGCTCAACATTTGAGATAATAGTGGAGATTGCAAAACAAACCAGACCCCATGTTGGCAGCTTCAATACACATACCAAGAGTTTATTAACTGGTTAAATTCCCACAAAAAACATGTTCTAAGCTTTGATGGTGCCTCCAAAGGGAACCCAGGGGAGGGAGGAGTGGGAGGTGTCATTCGCAATCCTAGAGGCCAGTGGATGGACACATACTCTTGGAATCTCAGCATTGTTTCAAACAATGTTGCAGAGGCCTATGCACTTCTCAAAGGCATCTAAATTGCAAAGGAACGTCACATCAACCAGCTAACAGTCATAGGAGACTCTAAAACAATTATCAGACATTTTTTCAAGAATACTGCTCCGAAAAACTATGTTCTCCAAAGGATCATAGCACGGATAAAAAACGCTATCAAAGAAATGAATATAGTATTCCTCCACACTCATCGACACAAAAATGGAATCGCTAATGAACAGGCCAATAATGCAATCAGAAAAGGGAAAGGTAATTTGGTTAACAATGGGATAAACACTCAGCTAGTTCCCCCTTAACAAATGTTCCAGCTCACCAAAAAAGAGAACATGTCCAACAGGCATGACAACAATGCATTCTAGAACAACAGCCAATATAGAACACTCCCTGAAATTCATGAGAATGCAAAGTACGATGGAAAATCAGATTTTAGAAAGGAAGGTACAAGGACTAAGATGGATATGATACACACGTGAAACAACAAGACTATCGAGTGTGGGAGCCTGCCAGAAAATGCATCAGAGAAGCATCATTCCATTCTTCCCCTCATTCTCTCATCATTGCCACTCGCGCAAATGAAAGGAAACACGTTCGAGTTGAGGACTCATGGCATGTGCATTAAAACCAGGCATCACCTCAAAATCTAGAGCATTCGCAATCCAAGATCATGGAATGACATCGCATGGGAACCACAGGTTAATCTGAACCTGATCCTCTTTATAAAATTCATGAGGAAAATATTTGCACCAAACGCAGCAAGATACAGGAGCAAATCGGCCTACCTAAGTCAGGGTAGACTACAATGCTTCAGGAGGGAAGATCAAGACAAAGAAAGGGCCTCACCACAGAACAATAGTCATCTGAAATATCTTTGATGAAATACCCAGAAGTACAGGGAAACGAAAAGGCACCTGAACCAATCGGCCATGATTTATCATCCAGGTCAGGTAAGGCATAGCATGTACGTAGGAAGAATGTAACTTGAGGAGGAAATGGTGGATGAAAACTTTCACACCAACCAACAATTAGCAATGCACCTTGACTCCCATAGTGCCACTCTCAATTTAATTCTGGAAACACTTTCAAGCCACCATGCAATGATCAGTCAACTACAGGATAAAGCAGAGTACTTAAGGAGCCAAGGTGAAAGGATCGAGAAAGACAAGGAAAATAGAGCATAGGATGTTGAAGAACATAACAACAGCATAATAGGTGAAGCTGGAGAGACCAGAGCAGCTCCGACGCTTCCTGAATTGAACATGGCACTGGAGTCGCTCGGAGAAGAAATCCCACAATCCCCCACAGAGGGACAGAAGAAGTAAGCACGGATTTTATAATTTTTCTGTAAAAGTGGCAATGCCTCTCGAAGACTGCAAGAAGAAGATAAGTTAGTAATTAAATAAACAGTTTCTTAGCATAGAAAGATCTTGTAATCTGGGCACTGGGTCAGAATCCCACCCCCCCCCCCTTTTTTGTACATTAGCGACCTTGGTCGCGCCCTATAAATATAAATTTTGCCTTCTGTTTCTGTAAAAATAATAATAATAAAATACATGGTTGGCTGCGAGACAAACAAAGACAAGAGTTATAGGGAGCTATGATTCCACAAGAGAGGGAGTTGAGAGTCTGAGCCTTTATATTTTATAATTTTATTTTTACCCTTGATTTTAGTGAGGAAGGGAAGGGTCATGTGAGTCTCTTGGTGTTATACTTGTATTTTCCACGATAGGTTGTGGAGTGGTGGAGATCACATACATTTCTTTGTAGGTTTTCCTTCATATATCCTGGTTGTTGCATACTTGAAACTCCAACTCCAAGCTCCACAACCTGTTTCCTACACACAAAAGACAAGCAATACCTCTCTACTTGGGATTGGAATCCTAAATCTAACTTGCTTCTAATAAGATCTATAACAGAATGAATCGAATCTAAACATTCATGAACTGAACAAAAATAATATGGAGGAAAACCAATGAACTATTAATGAATATAGAAGAAATACATCAAAGCTTCATAACTTATATGTTGATGCTTCCTCCTAGTTCCAGATTCATGATGCTCCTCCTTAGCCTATTGAGCTTCTCCCTCTATTTTTCCACCATAACCACTCTCAAAAAATCTTCTCCCGCATCTCCTTGGTTTGGCCTCTTCTTATAGGATTTTTTAAGAGATTGGAGATAGGTTTCATGACATATGAATTAGGTGGATACAAGTCATGGATAGGTGGATACAATTCATGGGTAGCTTGATAGCATGTGAACTAAGCAATTACAAGTTATAGATAGACTTGATGGCATGTGAACTAAGCAATTACAGGTCATGCACAAGTTGCATGCTTAATTATGAGCTTTTTCCAACCTATTATGAACTTTTTGCTCAAGTTCCATGCTCAATTATGAGCTTTTTCCAACTCACTATGAACTTTCTTTTCAATTATGAGTTTATTCTCAATTATGAAATAATTCTTATTTCATAATTGTGAAATTATGAAATAATTCTTATTTCATAATTGTGAAATTATGAAATAATTCTTATTTCATAATTGTGAAATTATGACAAAATAATTATTTCCTTGTGAAATAATTATGAGAATTTTACTCAATTATGTAATTCTAGCCTCATAACATAAAATAACATGCTTTCACAACCTATGGTGGAAAATACGAGTATAACACTTGGATAGGCCATGTTATGCCTTGAAAGTTATATAAAAATTGCTTATGGGCTATTTGGGGGTTACTTCTTTTTCCCTGATTGTTGTTGCTTCATTTTTGTGGTTGTTTGTTCATTTTGGCCACATGAGTCTCATTAATCGTTACTTTACTTCTTGCTCATGTTGGATCTTGTTGTGGGCATGGGGAGATGAGTTGTCGGAGGTAGTGAGCCATGGTTAGTGGCTATAGGAACTAGTGGTGTTCCAACAAATATTTGATGCCTGTGTGGATGAGAATGTTGATAGTAATGCCAAGACTGTCTACAACTGAGAATCCTAGAAGTTTCTAGCATTGAGATTTCCTAACCAGTAGCATTAGAGCTCTGGATTGAGGTGAAAATTATGAGGAACTATGTGGCAGTGGAGGGGGTTCATGCTCTTAGGTTGTGCACTCTGATGGGAAAGAGAGCTTGTAAATTTAGGATTGTTGTATGGTTGAGAAATTATGAGAGTTGATTTTCCAGAGTGGTTTGGAAAAACTAGAGTCAGCTTAGGACCTGTCTTTATGAATTCATAGCCCTAGATCAGGGGTGACCTATTATTTAGATATATATTAGAAGTGTCTAAGGTTGGGTGGAACATCTGACCGCTGCAGGCAGTTGGTGAAACTCTTTTAAAAGATAAGCCTCTTTGTGTTTCTTTGTGATTTTATTCCATTGTGTATTTCATTTATCTATATGATATGTTTAACACGTGATAGTTGTTATTAATTGTTGTGCATAGAAAATAATGCTATATTTTTTCATTCGTGCGTGTTTCTTATTATTTCAATTATGTTATTATGTTCATTATTTTTGTAAGACAGGTATCATAATTTTGAAATCGTCTCAGGCCGGCAAGTTTTTGGGAACCCAGGCAGTGGGGTGTGTGAGAGTTTAGTATTAGAACTCAGTTGCAGTGCACAGGGTACATGGGCCGAATATAGGTTGAATATCGCTTGTTGTGCATGGGCCTAGCTAGTAGGGTGCTAGGCGATAGAGCTATTATTTGAAAACCCTGGAAAATTTCATAAATTTTTCATGAATATTGGAAAAAAAATTAAATCATTTATACATGACGTCAGCATGATTATGATCCACATGTTGGGGTGACCTGGTGGATAGCATGGAGATGATGTCATTTTTTAGGGGGGGGAATACATTGGTAGGTCATGGTGGTAGACGTTGTGGTAGTAAGGGATCTGAGCATCTGGGGGTCCTTGCGTTTGTTGTTGTTGTGAAGAGCTAAATGTTGGATGCCATGTGCCTCGAGTTGGAATTGGAAACCTGGCTTCATGGAACCATCACCATCTAGGGATCCGGGATATAGAGATTTCCTTATACACCCTTTTTCTAAAACATCGAATCTGGATATTGGAACAATGCTCATCGAAACCTCGGGGTGTCATTAACACTCATGTTATTTAAACTTCAATGGTTGATCTCGACCGTCGATATTTTACTCCACCATCTGATCCGGAAGACATGTAGGTTTGTACAATTAGAGGTGCAAGGTGGGACACACACATCCCCGCAAAAATAGGAGTATGTAATGGGGTTGAATGACAGAGTGTTTAGTGGACTTTTCAGGTGTTGACGTGGAGGCCATGTGGTAGGAGTATTAGAGAAGCTTGGATGGGTTGATGCCAGATCTGGGGCATCCAAAGGTCCTTACATGTTTTTATTGTTGTTGAGGGATGGATGTTGAATGTGGGGATTAACATATGGGCATCCAAAGTCCCTAGAGGCAAGTTTTATTGTTAAGGGGTAGATTGATCCAGGTGGATATTGGTGGCCACCCACCTATTCCAACTAGCTCCTCTTGATAATTTTTATCTCAACACGTTCTTCTGTACTTCTTTGTAATTGTGGGTTCTACACTTTCGGGGCTATCTAAATCCCTACACATCTTCCAGGTGGATACTGATGGCCGCCCACCTAATCCAACTGGCTTATTTTGGAAGTTTTCATGTCAGCACATCTTTCTGTAGTTCCAGAGCTATTTTGGGGCTCTAAACAATGTTTTTTTGGCTTTCCATAGTCAAATTGTAGATGAAGTCAGATTATGATGACATAATGTGTATTTTTCAAAAATACTTTTCCAACGGGATATCACGCGCCTAAAACGAAGGTCTCATGCAAGCGTTACGACCCCGGCAAGTTGAGATACCAACTTACCCAACGGGGCCCACATAACTTTTGGCATTTCACCTCCTAGGATTAGGTTTTTGGATGTCTAGGGTTTATGCATTCATGAGTAATGTTGAAAAGGCCTCTGGAGCCTCATTGTAATCATTCTGCTAATATGGATGCACGTACCAGCCACATCTCTTCTCAGAGATAACTGCCACCATTCGAGCAAGTTGTTTTCAATTCTACAGTTTTACAGTTTCAGCCTATTTCATTTATTCAATAGAAGTTATTGTTCACTTTATATCTGTTGTTTCTCTCCATATCTATATGTTATTGTATTCAGTTTGTTATTCATTTCATTCCGCTCATAAATACGGATCAGTGGTATCAGAGCGGTCTACTCTTCGTTTATTTTTCTTCGTGCATGTCCCCGACAAGATCTAGGTACAAGAAGTTGGGACTTGAACTAGTCGATCCTTTGCAAGATTGGTCGCGCCGAGCCTGAAAAAAACCCATGGGGGATGAAAAGAAAGATGATGGAGTACTATATCCTTTTAAAATTTTGCTCGAGAAAGCCCTCGCGCGACAAAGGAATGAAATGATGGACAACTTTGCATAGATCCTTCAACGACTACCTGTAGGAGAAGTATCTTCATCAAGATACCATGAAACCCCCCCTTCAAGGTACAGGTAAAATTTGATATTGCATTATTTGAAGGACTGATAGATGCAGATGTTATAGATAAATGGTTGAATTTGCTTGAAGGGTATTTTTCGATCCACAAATTTTTCGATAGGGAAAATATTACTTTTGCACTCCTCAAGGCCATCCCCCATGTTAAGGACTAGTGGGATACTTCCTTTGAGCAAAGGGCCATAGAGGAATCTGCAATATTTGTGGTTGCCCCCACATGGGATTCCTTTAGGGATTCCATTAAATAACAGTACTACCCTGTTGGAAGCTACAAGGACCAATACACAAGATGGACCACCCCACGTCAGGAAAGGGACCAGACAGTACAAGATTTCACCAATATTTTCCATACCATGTGCGCCAAATTGGGTATAAAAGACTCTGAGCGACATCTGGTGCTCAAATACTGTGTTTTTTTACATAGCTACATTCAAATAGAAATGGAGTTTTTGGACATCGCATCATTGGATATGACTTATAGATATGTTGTCAAGATCGAGTAGAAATTTAATCAGAAGAAGTGATAATTTGGATCTGAAAACTCCTCATAGCCGAAGCAGGGCAAAGGCAGACCCAACCCACACAACAAGGGACAGAGAAATTATGGCCACTCTCAGGACAACCAGTCCAAGCCGCAACACAAGAAAGGTAATGAGAAGTCGAAGAAGGACACGGGAAAATGGTGTGAATACTATAAAATCCCTTGGCACAACACTGAAGAATTATGCTCGAAGCACTCACTTGTGGCCGAGCTGAAAGATTCTGAGTCAGAGGTCGATTCTGACTCTAAATCAAATCCATAAGGAAGGAAGTGAATTATCGATGTTGAACCCAGTGCCAGTGTCACTACCACCAAATTCAATCAAATCGAACTGGAAGAACCAGAGGAAGGGGAACGCCTCTTTCACTTACATATGTGTGTAAAGGTGGCTCTGATTCATTTAATTGTCGATAGCGGCAGTTAGAAGAACCTGATCTCAGTAGAGGTCATCAAGCGGTTGGACCTGTCGATGACACTACACCCACAACCTTACACCATCAGCTGGCTTCACCAAGGAAGAGATCTTCATGTCATCCAACAATGTTGTTTGCCCTACGACATCAAGCCTTTCAAAGACAAGGTATTGTATGATATTGCTCCCCTTGAAGTTTGTGATTTCCTTTTAGGACAACCATATTTGTGGAAGTGACATGTTGTGTAAGAGTCTAGACTCCATAGTGTTATTATTACTTTGGGTAGACAATCGTACAAGATACCAGAGGTAGCACCGCCTATGATCAGAGATCGGATTCAGAAGCTTGACAGGGCATGGAAAATGCTCAAAAATGAAAGTGCTCGGAATCCGACGAAACCAACACCATTGCGTCTGTCTCATCTTCCTGATTCTAGTGGTATATTTACTTTGTCAAACAGAGTCCGTATGAAGAAGATATCGCATTCTGTCTGCCAAGCCAAACAGGCAAATATTTTTGGATGCTGACTGTACCTGTCTGTACAGTCTGTACAGTCCTTACAGGACACGTGTCAGTCTGTAAAGGACACGTGGAAGGTATGTACAAGACACATGGCAGAACCAGGAGATGACATGTGGCAGGTCCATACAGGACACGTGGCAGCCTCAGGCAGTGACACGTGTCAAGCAGATTTGGCACTTTTAGCGTACGGTTGGACCAATCCTGAAGTGACATGTGTCACCACTGAAAGGGTGACACGTGGCAGGGTGACGTCAGCAGCTGACGTGGCAGGCTGACACGACAAGTGATTGGGCAGTACAGCAAGTGACGTGGCAAGGTACGGAAGCTGACGCGGCGAAGTGACGTGGTAGTATGGCGATGACGTGACAAGGCTAACGTGGCTGGCACGTGGGCCAATCAGCAGATGACGCGTGTCAATATTTGGTTGGTTGGTAAGGTGCCACATGGCCCAATTAGGGGCTACCATGTGGCATCGTTTGATTGGCTTGTTGGTTTGTTTTTAAAAAAATTGGTGTTGGCTCGGTCGGGGGTCGAACCCGTGACCTCCCGGGAGCGAACGAACTAACGAAGTCTGGCTAGCCACATGGGCGACGGGTGAGTCTTGTTATATGTTTGGGAGAAATTATATTTGTGTTTGTTGGATTGTTTGACCGGCGGAAAAAAAGGGTCGGGGCTTAGCCCCATCCCTCGGTGCACCCAACCATGCGACAGGACCACCGGCGAGGGGTTACCACAGAGCGCGAGGGTCAATGCATTGCACACGACCATGCGGTGGTTTGAAAACTTGCGCGGTTTAAAGTTATGGTAACAACGGTTATGCGCGCAGTTTGTTTAAAGCCCACGGTTATGCCATGTGACCAGGATTTCAACCACCTTTAATGTGCATGGGGGGCTTTAACATATAGCCCGTGGTTCCCACCACCATGTGCTCGAGTTTTGGTGTTTACAGGCCAGCGCTTAGCATTTGGCTAGCGCTTGGACCATATTATTAAGCCATATGACCTTGCAGAGAGGGGCGCGCTCAGGATCGGGGGGCTAAAGCCCAGAATTAACTATAATATGGTTAAAAAGTGGGTTTTTAACCACTTTTTATTAATTCTATTGTAATTAACCCATTTGTTAATGGTTTTTATCCATTTTTGGGGGTTATTAGACATTTTTAGAGCCTAAATTCGTGGAGGAAGTTGGAGATGGATAACCAACTTCCCCACTATTTAACCAAGGCCATTTTGAGGCCAAGGGGAC
>ML785004.1:900518-915463 GCA_009831015.1 Picea engelmannii
AATTTTAAAGTATTTGAACCAGAGACAGAGTTACTTACAGCCATGACCAAGCTATTCCAACTTTCTGGCAATGAGCACAAGATTAGAAGAGCCTTGACCTCATCATCAAAGTCCACTTTTACAGAACTTAGTTGATTAGTAACAGTATTAAATTCATTTAAATGATATGCAACAGGCCCACCTTCTGACATCTTCATATTAAATAATCTCTTCATTAGAAATGCCTTATTGGACGCCGAGGTTTTTTCATACAATTTGGCCAATGTGTCCATCAAACCCTTCGTAGTCTTTTCTTTGGAAATATTGAAAGCCACCAACGCTGCCAGTCTCAGTCATATCGTTCCTAGAGACTTTCTGTCAAGAATCTCCCATTCTTCGTCCTTCATGGTCGTCAGTTTCTTTGCTACTCCACCCAATGGTAGGAATAGATCCTTCTGATATAAATAATCTTCCATCTACATCTTCCATAACTGGTACTTTTGGCCGTTAAATTTCTCGACCCTAAACTTTCCATCTTCCAACATTTCTCCCACTTGAACCAGGAACCCTCTTTTCCTGCGAGTTACCTTTCACTATGATACCAGTTGTTAGAAAAATAGGACCGTGGAGCAATAAAATAAAACAAATGCGGAAAACAAAACATAGAAGATACACAATACAAGAGAGACACGTATTTACGTGGTTCACCCAGTGTGGGCTACGTCCACCAGAGAAATTGCCAGGTCCGTCCTTTATTATTATCCAACAAATGAAGGGATACAACCTACAACAAAACCCGTTGTAACTTCCTCTTCTTTCTCTCACAGTCTCCTCTCTCAGAATACAATATTCGCCATCAACCATAGCCGCAATACATTTGCCTCATAAAAGAGGGTTTCTTTTTAGGGAAAAAAACCCTAGCATAATCTCTATCGTTAGATCTGTGACCTTATAATGAACGGTCCAGATTTACAATGAAATTACAATATACATTTATAAGGAAATTTTCCCATCGGGGACTTTGCCCCTGAACCCCCGCTGGGGGCCCGCTTGCCCCCAGATCCCCCAGCTGGGGGGATAGCCCCCCCGGACCCCGTAGAGGGGGTACCCCCCTCTACACTCCCCCACGTGGAAGAGTGTACATACTTCTGGGGTGTAAATACTTCATGGGGTATAAACATGGTTGAAAGTAAAAGACCTCTAAATCAGGAAGATAATAAGGCTCCACAACCAACAGTCAGTAGTATGCCACATCAACAATATGCCACATCAGTAGAGTGTCACATCAACAATATACCACATCATCAGTATACCATGTCAACAGTTGTCACGTCATGTCAAAGGGCCATGTTAGAAGTGTACCCGTTAGTAGGCCATGATGCCAGGTCATGGAGAGGAAGAGTGGATGACAAAACCAAAAGGTATAACTCAGACCATCCAAAAATTCAGAGATCCGAAATTCCTAAGAAATGGAATTTTGCAAAAAGTTACATGTCATATTCCTGGACGAGGAACTAGGCAGCGAGGAACCATGATCTTGGGGTGGAAAAAAGATTCCAAGTGGATGGACACAACATTCCAACATGGATCCCATGTGATATGAACCTCACACAATGAGAATAGTTGGAAATTTGATGTGGGAAGGACACATGGAAGCATGTCATTGGAAGCATTCTAGTGGAGGTTGATGAATGTTTAGATGTCGTCTAGTAGTCTAGTATAGGTAGAACCTAGTCGAATGGAACCAAGAGCATCTAGACATCTAGGAATTCGAAGGTCCTTGTGGTTTTTATTGTTGTGGAGGGCCATATGTTGAATGCCTTGCACCTCAAATTTTAGGAATGGAACCTTTTAGTGAAACCCTTAGTCATCCATAGATTCGGGACATCCAGGAAGAAAAACCTTGTGCGAGCAATCAATGGGATGCTAGATCCAGATGAAGGAACCTTGACTTGCGGAACCTTTACCATCTGGGTAGCAAATAATCCAAGGATTCAGAATTTTGGAAAGGTCTAAATCTGGATTGTGTCAGTAACCGGTAGTGAAGTGATGGTAAAGTTAATGTCAATTGATGGAAATTGCATAGTAATTGTAATTGGGGGAAGAAAGGGCCATGTTTCAAGAGGCAATAATTTTTATCTTTGATATCATATTGAAGCATGTGAATAGTCATTGGAAAGATAATTCAAAGGAGAATAATATGGAATTATCAAAATTTGGATAATTGTGATACAACTATTCATAAACTGATAAGAAGAAGCACCTATAACTTTAAGTGACAATTTCTTTTGTATAATAGTTTTCCTAACTATAACAAAATGGTTTCTTGCACATGCAGAATTAAGGGATATAAGCATATTAATTCAAGCTAGGATTGAACATTGAGGCATGGAATATGGAGATGGAGCCTTTAGTCATGAGAGAGAATCCAAAGGCCAACATATCGGTGTTGGTAAAGTTAATGTCAGTTGATGGATCGGGTCCAAAACGTGAGGAAGAAGGCAAACATAATGTAAGGAGGGATAGCTACATAAGATCCAGTCACACACGGAGTGCTAGTAGAAACTAGAGACAACAATCACCTATTCATTTAGTCAAATTTTTTTAGGCATCTAAAGAGTCAAGGATTAGTCAAAAATTGTCTAATGTGTCCTAAGATTCAAAGAGGAATACATGAGTTGGAAAGTTTGCAAGTAGAGCTTAGGAATCTTAGGACACAATCCTTTTATGGTGAAAGAGAAAGGGATGATGACATTGAAGCCTAGTTGCTTGGAATCAATAAGTATTTTCAGTTCCACAACTACTCATCCAACCTAGAAGCCATGATTGCCACATACCATTTGCATGGAAAATTTGTTATGTGGTGGGATTAGTTGAAGAAATATAAGCACCTTGACGAGAGTAGGATTACTTGGAAGAAATTCAAGAAATTATTTCAATAGGGGTATCTTTCAGAGCATTATTATGACAGGAAGATGCAAGATTTATTTGAAATCAGGTTGGGGAGCATGACCATGGGAGAATATGAAAATAAATTCTTGGGATTACTTAAGTATGTGGGGTTTATAATGGATGCAGAGGTGAATATATAGAGTTTTCTGAGTGGATTTCCCTCTTTCTATAAAGATAAAATTCAATATGATGAACCCAAAACCTTGACAGAGGCCATTATAAGGGATAATCACTAGTATGAGAAAGGAAAAGGCAGAGAGTATTTTCAGAAGTATTGGAAGGATAAGAAGAAGGAAAAATATGATCTAACAAGGAAGGGATTCAAACCTCCTTCTATTAGGATCGATCCTAGCACAAATAAGCAAGATCAACATAAGAATGAATTTGAGAAGGGAAACTCCTAAAGGAAAAGGGTGTTGTTGTGAATTACCCTTGTAGATAGGTGAAATCCCCCTTGGATCAGGTTTTCTTTGATCCAAGGTAGAAGGAAAACAAATGGACACTAAATTCACTTTAAGACTAATTTATATGTTCATTAATGAAATCAGAAGAGAGAGAGAGAAAGAGAAAAAGGTAAACATCTTACCTCTTTCATGTAGGTTGTCCTCACTACTCCAATTGTTGAACTTGATATCCAAGCTCCTAGTATGCAGGTAACCCTCCTACAAGAGATGAGACAATCCTCTTCTAGTACTATATATTTTTAGACGAAAGATAGATTTATCTATGTTGGACTTAAACAAGACAAAGATAAACATCCCTGAAATGAACAATGTAGACATTAAGATAAATAGGCCAAGTTATATATTAATAATGGAAAACATGGAAAAAATTACAACCTTGTGATGTTGTGCTAGCATTCCTCCAAGCTCTCATTTTTCCAACCCCTTCATTCCACAATATATTATGTATGATGCTATGAACTATGATATTTGTAAGTTTTAAACCTATGAAGTAAAGCAATGCATATAGATTCTTAAGAAAAACATAATTTAATCAATGGCTCATACACAGAGTACATAGAGATTTTATACCGGAAACCCTCAATCGGGAAAACCTTTCTTATATTCATTATATCGAATTTCACCATTCACCATACAATATATACAATGTTTTTAGGTATTTCATAGATACCAAAACCTTAATCCCTTAATACAGGATTAATTTAGAAAACTGCTAAAAATAGCAAAAACCGCCCAAAAAAAAAATCGGGGCACTACCCGGGCTACCGCTCGTTGCCAAATGCTGCACCTAGCCAGGGGGAGGGCATACCTGCCCCCCCTGGGACCCCCCTTGGAAAGCGTTCGATGCACACAACACACAAAACACTACTAGAGGGATCGTCAGATGCATTTGTCATATCTGACACGCCCACTCACACATGTAAAGAATATAACACATACCCAACATTATCCCACTTGTTGTTTTCTTTGCATCTAGGGGTCTAGGGGGTTATATAGTCAAAAATCTAGGGCAACAATGCCCATTGTTACTCTACACCAAGAGAACTTTTTTGTGCTCACAGACTTTGTCCATGAATCTGAAAAAATCTTCAAAGTGTCAACCTTTTCCAGCAACACCTTCTTTTCCTCAACCATGTCTCTCACAAAGTGATACTGAACATCAATATGCTTTGTCTTTGAATGATAAGTTGGGTTCTTTGCCATGAATATTGCACTATTACTGTCACAATCTAATATCACTGCTTGTTATACCAACCCAATACCTGAACACAATCTTTGTAACCATACTGCTTCCTTGCTTGCATGAGTGGTTGCCATGTATTCAACTTCTGTAGTTGAGAGTGCCACTACAACCTGTCTTTTGATCATCCAACTGATTGCTCCTCCAAATAGGTTAAACACATACCCACTTGTAGATCTTCTGTGATCCATATCTCTAACCCAGTCTGCATCAACAAAGTCATGTATGTCCAACACTCTGTCCAATCTCGATCTTCCTTGGTAGCACAATCCATAACTGGTAGTGCCACGAAGATACTTGAAGACCCTCTTTATTGGTGTCTAATGCTCCTTCCCTGGTTTTGACATATACCTGCTCAAAACTCCCACTGCATGTGCAATGTTCGGTCTAGTACAAACCCTTGCATACATCAAACTGCCAACTGCACTGGCATATGAAACATGGGACATGTCCTCTTCTTCTTCCTATGTCTTGGGACACTAATCTACAGATAAATTTACATCTATAGGAATAGGAACCTTGACCGGTTTACTTCCATGCATATTAAACCTTTGCAATATCATCTCAACATATTTTCTTTGATTCAACTACAGTTCCTGTTTGCATGATCTCTTTTAATCTCCATTCCCATAATGAAGTTAGCAGCACCGAGATCCTTCATGTCAAATTTGGAGGATAGTTGTGATTTCACCTCCTTGATAACATCCATGTTATTTCCTACAAACAACATGTCAAATACATACATCACTACATAAATGAAGTGATTACCAACCTGCTTGGAATATATACAGTGATCATCTCTGCTTCTTATAAACCCAAATCCATGTATGTGTCAAACTTTTGGTACCACATCCTAGGTGATTGCTTCAGCCCATATAGTGACTTCTTTAGCTTACAGACCAGCTCTTTCTTTCCCTTCACTACAAAGCCTTCTGGATGCTTCATGTAGATTTCTTCTTCCAGATCCCCATGTAGGAATGTTGTCTTCACATCCATCTGTTCGACTTCAAGATCAAAAGAAACAACAATAGATAAAAGAAATATAATAGAAGTTAACTTAGCAACGGGAGAAAAAATCTCACCAAAGTCAATTCCCTCTACCTAGGAATAACCTTTTGCTACTAACCAAGCTTTGTATTTCTCCACTTTACCTTGTGCATTAAACTTCTTCTTAAACAACCATTTTCTACCAACAGATTTTCTTCCAGCTGGCAACTCAACTATATCCCATGCCTCATTCTTATCAAAGGCATCCATTTCTTCAACCATGGTCTTCTTCCAGAGTTTACTATCCTTTGAATTCACTGCTTCCCCGATAGTTCTGGGATCATCATCAGTAATAGATAAAGCAAAATTGGAATGGAAATTAGGTGGACTATACCTTTTTGGTTTCTTTTTATCTCTCACCGATCTCCTCAATACTGGGGTATGAGGTTCTTCTTCTTCTTCTTCTTCTTCTTCTTTTGCTTCCTCTTCTTCAGATGATTTAGATTTTGCATCATCCAACTCAAGCTCTATTTTCTCAGGTTCATCTTGCGTTGGTAGGAATTCCTATTTGGACACATCTTTTACCTCTCTAAAAACAACATCTCGACTGTAAACAATATTCTGGGTTTCTGGGTTCCAAAGATTATAACCTTTCACACCATCTTTATAACCAATAAAGATACACTTTTCAGCCTTTTTTATCCATCTTACTCCTATTTTATTTTGGAACATGTACATAAGCATCACAACCAAACACTCTAATATGTTGAAGAGAGGGTTTCTTTCGAGACCATACCTCATGAGAATTTTTATCATCCAACGTTGATGAAGTCAATCGATTGACCAGGTAACATGTTGTACCCACTACCTCTGCCCATAATTCTTGTCCTAACCTGGCACCGCTAAGCATGCTCCTTGATTTTTCCATCAGTGTCGTGTTCATCCTTTCTGAAACTCCATTCTATTGAGGAGTGTACGGAGTAGTCTTTTGCCTTTCTATACCACACTTCTTACATAATTCTTCGAATTCATTTTCACAAAATTCTCCACCATTATCTGTTCTCAATACCTTTATTTTCTTCTCTGTCTAATTTTCTACCAGAGTCTTAAACTCTTTAAATTTATTAAATACCTCAGATTTCTTTCTAAGAAAATAAATCCATGTGTTCCTTGAAAAATCATCTATGAATGAAACATAATACACAAATTTACCTAGGGATGGAACAGGAACAGGTCCAAACACATCACTATGTATCAACTATAAGATTTCCTTTGCTCTTGTAGCACCGGATGGGAATCTTACTCGATTATGTTTACCATATATGCAATGTTCACAGAAATCAAAATCCAAAGTGTAATTAGACATACCTTCAACCATACCTTTACCGTGTAGTGTTCGAAGGCCCTTTTCTCCAATATGTCCCAGTCTTTGATTCCATAGCATGGTCTTCTTTCCAGGGACAATATTTGTCTTGTCTTCTTTATTTCTCTATTCAGGGACAAAAGAACTATTACACCAATTAGTATAAGTGCTTCCCAACAACTTGTACAGAGTTCCACACCGAACTCCCCTCATCAACACCATTGCTCCTCATACCATCTTGCAAGTGTTCTTTCCAAATAAAGTATCCACTCCTGCATCATCCATCTTGCTTACAGATATTATGCTCCTGGCTAGTTTTGGAATGTGCATAACCTTAGGGAGAGTTCTAATCCTTCCATCTTTTAGCAACAACTTAACCCTTCCACGTCCCAAGATTTTTTCTATCAAGTCATCTCCTAGGAATACATCACCACCATCGTATTTTTCATATTCAAAGAACTACTCCCTATGAGGAGTCATATGGTATGACGCACTTGAGTCGATCAACCATACATCATGGTCTGCATGTGTACTTGTGAATTCCAGGTAAACATCACCTCCTTCTTCAGTGGAGGTTTTTGCCTCTATGGAAGAGGTACTATCAGATCCCTTTGGTTTATCAACCTTCTTAGACTTGCAATATTTTTTATAATGCCCTGTTTTACCACACTTCCATCATTTCCTCAAAGATTTTCCTGGAGACTTAGATCTACCTGTAGATTTAGATCTCCCCCCCGAAGGTTTACCAGGATTATTGTCTTGGGTATGACCTCTTACAAATAAATCATCTGTGCTATGACTATCCTTGCTTTTCTGCCTCATCTCTTCATTTAACAAGGATGAAACTACATCCCCATACTTCAATGTAGATTGAGAAGTACTACCAATTGCTACAACCAAATTATCCCAAGATTCTGGCAAAGACATAACAAAGTAATACACTTATCTTCTTCTGCAATCATAATATTAACAGAGACAAGTTGACTTACCATAGTATTAAAGGCATTTAGATGTTCTGACACATAATATTCATCTTCCATCCTAAGATGATACAACTTATTTCGAAGAAACAACTTGTTTACCAAGGACTTTGATTGATACAAATTCCCCAACTTATCCCATAGTTCCTTGGTTTTAGATTATCCCAAGAAATTCAACAAAACTGAATCTTCCAGGCATAGTCGAATAGTACTCCTTGCTCTTATGTCCAACTTCTCCCAATCTTCCTTCAACATACCATTAGTTGGTGTACTAGTAGTTTGTGTACCAGTAGCCTCTGTGCTAGTAGACGATGTACTAGTAGGTTGTGTACCAGGATTCACAGCGATCCATTGTTCTTTATCTACAAGAAGGTCCTCCATCTTGAGCTTCCATAGCTCAAAGTTTTTACCGTTGAAATTCTCTATCTTGATTCTAGATGAGCTCTCCATTCCTCTTTCTATACTCTAATCTCCACTGCAAACCCTCCCACTAAACCCAGGTTTATCACAGACCCAAGATAACCTTGATCTATCAAGACCAACCCAAACCCTCAACAATAAAGGCATCCCTCTAAAGCCAAAAACGAGTTATGATACCACATGCAAGTTTTAAACCTTTGAATTAAAGCAATGCATATAGATTCTTAAGAAAAATAGAATTTAATCAATGGCTCATACACAGAGTACACAAAGATTTTATACCAGAAACCCTCAACCGGGAAAACCTTTCTTATATTCATTATATCGAATTTCACCATTCACCATACAATATATACAATATTTTTAAGTATTCCGTAGATACCAAAACCCTAATCCCTTAATACGGGATTAATTTAGAAAACCGCTAAAAATAGAAAAATCCACTAAAAATAGCAAAAACCTCCCCCAAAAAAAATTTCAAGGCGTTGGCTCGGGCTACCGCCCATTGCCGAACATTGCACGTAACCAGGGGGGGGCATACCTGCCCCCCTTGAGACCCCCCTAGGAAAGTGCCCAACGCACACGACACAAAGAGAATTACTAGAGGGATCATCAGACGCAGTTGTCATATCTGACACGCCCACACACACACATGCAAAGAATATAACACATACCCAACAATCTTCCCCCCCTTTACCTTGGAATGCACTCATTATATAGGAGTTGGAGGTTTAACCATCATGGAGTATTTTGGGAAATGGTTTAGAATTTAGCTCCATAAATTGGGATTTATATTATCTCATGGATATTAAGTTTACCTAAGATGGAGCCATGAGATATGATTTGAATCCTTGACCTCATCTTCTCGAAATTAACCCTTAGAATAAGGTGGGCTAGCCATAACTCCCTCTAACCACTTCAACGATCCCCCAACACTAAGCATAGGCAATTGGCAATGCTCCCTATACATGGGTAGGCTAGCGTTGACAAGATTTCAATGCTCCCTATACATGGGTAGGGGAGCATTGGCCTTCAAAAATGGTCAAAATCTCAAGGTAAAAGGCATTATTTTGACCTTCTCATGATGAGTTTTTCTCCTCCACAATGACTATGGATTATGAAAAATGTTCTTCCATGATGTCAAAATTGTGACACTTAATCAAGTGCATGCGACACTTAATAAAGTGCATGTGACACTTATTAAGGTGCATACGACACTTAATAAAGTGCATGCTACACTTAGTAAGGTGCATACGACACTTAAGTGTGACATTTGGTGGTGCGACATTTAGGTGTGTAACAGATACCCCCTAAAGTGTGAGGTCAGAGGAGAAACTAATGGCCAAAACACTTTACAAAAATATTAATACAAGGACAATGGAGTAGGAAAGCCTGGTGGAAGCTGCAAACAAACATCAAACAATATATATATATCATCCTCGAGGCAGACATACCTATACTCAGAATAAACTGACTCAAAGCATGACCATCAATTAATACACTACGGATCCATGAAAGCATTGACTAAGGATATGGCCACCAAACATACAATGTGGATACATACCTCCATGACATGATCTGATACTAGCTATGAAACAATACACAGTGTAGCTAGAATATGACAAAAACATAGCCATTGACCAATACAAAGTGGATCTATGTAAAAACATATACATCAATGAGATTTCCAATATGATGGTTATACTAGAATATTATGCATACTCGAATGATATCCAATGCAGCCTGGGCGAAACACATAACAAAGTGAGTACCCAACCCAGGGTCTTCATTGTTGATGTTTTGGTAGCTATGGGAGGTATTTTCCTCCTAGAACAATTTTCTTAAAGAAGAAGAAGATTCCAAGAAGTAAAAGGAGGACCATTGAATAGTTGAAGAACACCTCAAAAAAGAATAAAGTGAAATAGAAGACCAAAAAAGAGAAGTCGTCCCACGGGAAATAATAATAAAGTGAAAATATAATTTCCAGGAAGAGAAGTCGCCCCACATAAATAATAAAATAAATTTGAAGTCCCGGAATAATAAGTTGGCCCTATACAGGAACCCATATTAGTATAAATACAAGTCTGGGTCAGTTCATTTGTACAATCAAATAGTTCTCCTTCTGCAGTGCGCACTAGGCAGTTGCAGCAGTTTCACTATTTCTAGTTTTTGGTTTTCTTAGAGAGTACGCCCTACTTCGGAAGGATATTCTTGGTGGCTCTTGGTGGTTTCTCTTGTGCACTACCTCTGGAAGAGTTGCGCTAAGATTGTGTGGTGCTACCCTATTGCTTTGTGCCAGTTACAGTTGCAGTTGCAGTGCTAGTTTCAGTTGTAGTTGTAGTTGCAGTTAATAGTTGCAGTGGCTAGTTTCCAGTTGCAATGCGCACTAGGCAGTTGCAGCTGCAATTGCAACAACTTCACTATTTCTGGTTTTTAGTTCTCTTAGAGAGTACGCCCTACTTGGGAAGGATATTATTGGTGGGTTTTGGTGGTTTCTCTTATGCCTACCTCTGGAAGAGTTGCACTGAGATTGTGTGGTGCTACCCTGTTACTTCGTGCCACTTACAGTTGTAGTTGTAGTACTAGTTGCAGTTATAGTTACAACTGCAGTTACAATTGCAGTTGCAGTTATAGTTACAGCTACAGTTACAGTTGCAGTTGTAGTTACTAGTTTCCATTTGTGCCAATTATGTGGTGCACTATCTTGCTCTAGTGATGCGCTTATCTTGCACTAGTTCTATGGTGCTACTTAGTTGTCTACCCTCGCTAGGGTTTGACAAGAAGAAGAGATAAGTATATGTTATTAGGATTTTTTCATTGTTGGTTTTCTCTTATGATTAGAGCTTTTTCATGGTTGTATTGGAAAGATTCTCTCTAAGAAAAGTTGGTTGGGTTTTTCCCTCAAGTTTCGGGTTTTCCCAAGATTAATCTTTGTGTCTTCTTGTGCTTGTTTAACTGTTTCTTATATATTTTAGTATATGCTTATTGAATGTTAAAATAAGATAAAAATTCTATGGTAAATCTAATGTTAACAAAAATAATGAAAATCTAACATGGAGTCAAAGCTAGTTTCCTTTAGAACAATCTAACTGCTGGAAGGAAGATCACGAGATTTGTCGCTACAGTTTGCCACTGCACTTTATCGTTGCACAAACCTAAAATTGTCAAGCTCATTGAGAAATTATTATAAAATTGTTGGGACAAATTCCATCATAGATCAACTCGCCTTGCCCTAGAGCACCTGCTACATCTCTCAAATTGACTTTCCGTCAAAAGTGAATTTTTAGGATTATAGGTTTGTTGACATTTTCCTGGACATTGAAAAATTAGATTCAAATTTATAACCTTTCTTTTTGTTGATGTAATGTCTTAAATTAAAAGACAAAGTTGGATGGTGCACTTGTATATAAGATGAGGATGATTGTGGGAGATGTACACTTGACAAAAGGACATTTATCCAAGCGATGACAGTAGATCTAAAGGGATATTAGATCTAGGGCACTAATAGGAAGCCCAAGAGTTGGAGGCAATAGTGATGATGTTTCTTACAGTATAGAACAACTCAAATGTGACAAGCAACAACTAGACTCCAGGTTTGCATATCAGGTTTGATGTTTTATATTGTTGTAGCCTAAGTAACTGTTGTAACTAGAATAATGGTCTTTAGAATTCCATTAATACTATTGATATTGAATGTTTGGTGACACTTGAATATCACGTACTAATGATGCACTTATTTACAAAATGAAATTGATCTCTTCTAGGATATGTTCTTAGTTTTTTACGTTGTCCCAGGCATGTTATCTTGTAAATTACATGGAGGTTACTATGGAGATGTTGTTGTTCTTGTTTCTTGTTCCGGGCATGTTACTATGGAGGAATGATTAGTCACAACACTGGAAGAGTGTTGTTCTTATTTCTTGTTATTGTATTTCGTTTTGTCTCTTGTCTCAGGTAGGTCACAGATGATAGCTCTAAGAAGGAGCTATTGTGACAATTGTTCTTGTTCTTGTTTTTTATTATTGTTCTTGTCTGCTATTTTCCCTTTTTGTTGCTTTTGATCTGGGCAGGTCACAAGTGATACCTCTGAGAGAGATTTATATTGATGGTTGCAAGAGGAAACATATTATATGGTCTCTAGTTTGAGACATGGAGAAAACTATCTAGACAAGAAGTTGTATACATGGTAATATACATCCATGTACCGAAAAAAAAAAAGACAAAGTCAGAACCTTTTGGCAAGAAGTGTACTTTGTGGGATACATAGCATCTCATATGGAGATTGATTGTAAGGAGAAGAAGAATCCAAATATGACCATACAGATCCCTTTAGTTCAATTGATCACTATTCAGATCATCAGGAAGAGTCAGTGGAGCCAAAAGGGCCTACCCAGAATCGTTGCAGTGACCAGGAAGAGACCTTCATGGTCACGTGATACTTTGCAGATATATGGCATTGATGAGCCATATCACGAGGAGGAGAAGATGGCAAGTGGCCCCACCAAGTACCAACTCAAAAGGAGCCATAGTTCAGAGGGAGTCAACCCTTGGGATCCAATAGGGCGGAGTAGCCTCTGAATAGTGCATAAGAGATAAAACTTAAGAAGAAGTCAACAAATGTAGAGGGAGAAAATGGATTCGAAGATTATTTAGACTCAGAGGGAGTTAAGCTTTAGAGGGAGAACATAGACTCAGAGTGAGCCTAATCTCATAGAGATTCAGTTAACTTAGAGGAAGACTAGATTATTCACAGGAAGTCCCCCCCTCAGATTTAGGTGGGAGAGACAGACGTCTTCCATGACTGACAAATAGGTGCCATGAGTTGAGGAGGCTAGATCAAATCTTCAGAGACTTCGAGGAGATATGAGATCTCCTAGGAGGATCCCTTTATTTCAGTAGACTTTTATATAGTGATAGAGGAGGAAACCATTCAAAAGGGCTGGGATATGGATTTTTCCTCAGTACCAGAGAGAGTAAGAGACCCCATAAGTTTTCCAACTATGTAGCACTGATGAGAAGGATCATCGATGTGATCTGAAAACAGATCCAGAAGCCTGATAGGGCTTGAAAAATGCTCAAAAATGAAAGTGCTCGGAATGCGACGAAACCTATGCCATTGCGTCCGACTCGTCTTCCTGATTCCGGTGGTATAATTTTTATGTCAAACGGAGTCCGTATGGAGAAGATATCGCGTTCTGTCCGAAAGGCCAAACAAGGAAAATTTTGGATGCTGACTGTACCTGTCCGTACAGTCCGTACAGACACGTGTCAGGACGTACAGTGCTGACGTGGCATGTCCGTATGATGATGTGGCGGCACCAGAATACGACACGTGGCAGACCGTACGGAAGGACACGTGGCGTCACCAGGACGCGCCACGTGTCACACGGATTTGGCGTTTTCAGGGTACGGTTGGACCAATAAAAAAGTGACACGTGTCACCACTCACAGGGTGACACGTGGCACGCTGACGTCAGCATGGTGACATGGCAGATGAGGTGGCAAGGATAGGTGGAAGTACGGCCGGGTGACGTGTCAGTACGGCAGCGACGACGTGGGCGAATAGCAGGTTGACACGTGGCATGTTCTCATTGGAAAGGAAGGGTGCCACGTGGCCCACTCAGGGGCTGCCACGTGGCACCCCAAGAATCGTTGATGTGGCGGCACACGTGGACCAATCAGAGGCCGACACGTGGCATGATTTGATTGGTTTAAAAAAATGCCACGTGGCCCACTCACGGGGTGCCACGTGGCGCTGCATCATTGGTTATTGTCTTTGTTTTAAAATTGTTATGGTTTCGCCGGATTCGAACGCGGGACCTCCGGGCAGGGCAAAGGACTCGGACAGCCGGGCTAGCCACAGCACCGGCGGGCGTTGCTTGTTTACCAAACGGCGTGAATTGCTTTTAAGCTCGGTCAAAGGGTTTTATGGCGGAAAAGGGCCGGGGCCTAGCCCCAGCCCTCGGCGGTGAACACAACACATGACCATACTCCATAGCCGACGGCGCAAGAATTTTGGCGGGGGGTTAAGTTTGTTGGCCCGTGGCCATATGTTTACCACGAGACCCGGGGCTTTACCATCGAAAACGCGCGGAGTTGTTAACCGTTAAGCCACAGACGCATATCACACGCCATACGACCCGGAGCCAGGGCCAATGTGCGGCGGCCAGCGCCATGGGCGCGTGGCCATATGGATAGCACCATGTGACCACGAAAAGGGGGCGCGCCCGGACTTTGGGGGCTGCGGCCCTATTTTCCCAACAAACTATGCCAAAGTGGGTTTTGGTTAAACAAAATTGGTTTTTTTATTATTAATTGTGCTATTTTTAGCAGATTGACTCCAATTTTGGGGGATATTGGGCTTTTTTGGAGGCCAGATTCTTGGAGGAAGTTGGGGATGAGAAACCAACTCTTTTGCTATATAAACCAGGCCTGTTTGAGGCCAATGGACAGTCATTTTTGCAGAGTTATGCTGAAGGAAAGCCAAGCCAAAGACAATTTGTTGCAGGGAAGCCTTTGAGGTGGAAACGTTGTCGGATCGTTTCTGGGAGCTTGGAGCA
>ML785004.1:915513-970959 GCA_009831015.1 Picea engelmannii
AAGAAGCCTCCCCCACAGGAAAAAGGCCCGGAGACGTAGGCAAACATTGTGCCGAACTCCGTTATCAACCTGCGTTCTTATGGTTTGTTGTTCTTTACTGTTTTCAGATCTGCATATGTGTATTTGACTGATATAATCCTTTTCTTTCCTCATTCTTTCGTTAAATTCTCAAATGGTTAAAATATTCATGCAAGTTTAAAACTCAACCATAATCATAAAAGATCCTGCCCCGGATCAATTCAAAACCATCCACTTATGAGGAATATGTTAAGAAACAAGTGTGGAAGGATGTCATGATGGAAGAGTATCAATCCATCATGAATAATGATGTTGGGAAATGGTTTCGAGACTAGAAGGGAAGTCAATAGTGACTTCCAAGTGGATCTACAAGGTAAAGCATGTTGCAGATGGAAGCATAGAGAAGTATAAAGCAAGATTTTTGGCTAGAGGATTCTCCCAGAAAGAGGGAGAAGATTATGACAAGACACTTGCTAAAGTATCCAAAAGAAATGTACATAGAGCAACCAAAATGTTTTTTGATCCATGGGAAGGACTCCCATGTCTATAAATTGAAGAAATTTTGTATGGGATTAAGCAAGCACCCAGGGCATGGTATGCCAAAATAGACAGTTATTTGATGAGTTTTGGGTTTACCAAGAGTGATGAAGATCCAAACATTTACTACAAGGCTGAAGATGGTTTAGGTACTATATGTCGATGACATGTTTCTTATAGGGGATGAGAAGCTCACATATGGGTGCAAGAGGGAACTCACTTCGAAGTTTGAAATGAAGGATCTGGATTTTATGGGATTAGAGGTGTGGCAGAGACAAAATGAGATTTTCCTTAGCCAAGGAAAATATATACTTGAGATCCTGCAAAGATTCAGGATTATGGAATGCAAGTCCATGGACACACCCATGGTGATGAATATGAAGCTCTTGAGTGATTCATATTCACATTTGGTTGATCCCACGATGTATAAATACTTGATCGGATCCTTGATGTACTTGGTTAATACCAAGCCAAACATATGCCTTATAGTGAACACTTTGATTCAGTACATGGTTGAGCCTAGACATGTACATTGGATAGCAACAAAACATGTGTAGAGGTACCTACATGGTACAATTGGATATGGATTGAGATATGTCTCATATGGAGAAGTGAATTTGCAGGGTTATATAGATTTTGATTGGGCAGGGAGTGCAGTGGACCAAAAAAGCACATCATGATGTTGCTTCAATTTGGGATCAGACATGATCTCATGGTTGAGAAAGAAGTAGACATCAGTGGCACCCAGTACATCAGAGGCAGAGTATATTGCAGCTAGTGTGGAAAGTTGTGAAGCAGTGTGGCTTCAAAATTTTCTTGCAAGGTTATTTAATCTAGATTTGGATCCAACTTTGATACATTGTGACAATCAAAGTTGCATGAAACTTTCAGAGAATCATGTTTTTCATGACAAGTTGAGGCATATAGAGATAAAATATCATTACATATGAGACATGGTGTAGAGAGGAGTTGTTGAGCTCTGGTACATATCCACATATGAGCATATAGCAGACAATCTCACCAAACCTTTGTCTAGAGTGAAGTATGAGTACTTTAGAGACAAGCTTAGTGTGATGCAGAATGTGCACCCTCATTGAGAGGGAGGTGTAATTTTTCTCCTCCTACTGACTTTCCTCTTTGTTCAATGGTTTCTCATATTAGTCTTTTGAGATGACTAAGGGAGTAATGTAAATCCAGGTACAATTCTTGCCTACGCCATGTGAGGTGGCTAGGTGTGAATAAGACTTGTATCAAGTATTTCCTACACCATGTGAGGTGGATAGGTGTGAATGAGACTTGTTGCATAGCCTTTCCTATGCCATGTGAGGTGGATAGGTGTGAATGGGGCTATGGTCATAGTCTTTCCTACACAATATAAGATGGCTAGGTGCAAATAAGACTACTAGGAGAGGAGAAACATCACAACCTGGTGCAAGTCTTACCTATGCCATGTGAGGTGGCTAGGTGTGAATAAGACTTATGCCAAGTCTTTCATACGCCATGTGAGATGGCTAGGTGTGAATAAGACTTGGAGCATGGTCTTGGACCATGGCATAGCCTTACCTAATCCATGATAGGCGGCTAGGTGTGAGTGGTGTTATCAGAAATATTACCCTGTGGACAGGTTAAGCTCCCCTTTGGACCAATACCCCTTCTTTGTTCCAAAGACAAAAGTAAACAAATGGTTGCTAATTTCCTTATAGATCTAGTTAATTAACCTATATATAGAAGGAGGGAGACTTACTTGTTTCCCGAATTTTGTCCTCATTGCTCTGTCCTTTTTCCTCGCCACTCCAATTCCTTCAGTGATCAAAGAGACTTTCAAAAATATGGAAAACCTTCCTACTTATACTATATTTTGTTATACAAAAACCATATCTATCTATACCCAATTTAACTTAATCTTATACATTATCATGAACACAATAGAGAAAGGAATATGCCAAGTTAATATTAATTTGGAAAACAATTTACAAGCACTTACAATCCATGTCTGACATTGCAGTACCTTATTCAAGTTCTCCTCATCCAACCCCTTGCATGAAAGTCTTGATATCAAAATGTTTATGCTTCAATGGATTCTTTCTCTCAAGATTAAAGGTTTGATACCTGAAATTTTCCTCCTTTCACCATGGAAATGCCTTCAATTTATAGGATTGGGAGGCTCAACCACCATTGGATATTTAGGGTAGTGGTTGAGGATATGGCTCCATGAGTTGGGATTTGATCCTAAGATAGAGCCATAGGATAGGTTTGAGCAAAACCAACCTCATCTCTTCGGATTTGTCCCTTAGGGAAAAGTGGGATTCTCCATATTTTCCTCTAACAAAAGTGGCACTCCCCCTAAGTTAGAGATAGAGTGCCAGTGGCACTCCCTTAACATGGAAAGGGGAGCACTGACATTTCCTATACATGGAACGGGGGTGCCACCCTTCATAAATGCCCCCAAAATGGTTCATTTTCCAAGTAAAAGGTATGTTTCTGGCCTTGAAATAATGGGTTTCTTCCTCCAACATGACTTAGCGATCATGGAAAATGTTTTTCATGGAATCAACGAGTTATGACACTTGGAAAAGTGCATGCGACACTTAGTAAGGTGCATATGTCACTTGAAAAAGTGCATGCAACACAAAACAAGGTGGATACGACATTTCATGACACTTGTGACACTTAAGTGTGGTTGTTTAATGTGTAACAATGGGGCTATGGAGGCAGTCTTTCCCATACCATATGAGGTGGATGGGTGTGAATAAGACAACGAGAAAAGAATAATAAAATCACAACACAGTCGAAGGACTATGGTAGTAGTTGTGTACTATTGGAAAATATAGCAACAATTGTGTACTATTGGATATCATGGTAGTAGTTGTGTGCTACTAATTGATTTCTATGTAGTCTCAGAAACTACTAGACTACTTGGAAGTAGTTGTGTGCTACTAGTTGATTGCATCATAGTCATGGAGACTGTGGCAGATAACTTGAGCTACTGATGGCATGGTGGTAGCATGGGGCTACCAGTTGATTGCAGGGTAGTAAGTGGACTACTAAAAGAAGACATCATGGAAACATACCTCCCTAACTAAGAGGGAGTGTTGATGTTTTGGTAGTTGCGGGAGGTATTTTCCTCCTAGACAACTTTTCTTACAGAAGAATAAGATTCCAAGAAGTCAAAGGAAGACCACTGAACAATTGAAGAACACCCCGGAAAATAATAAAGTGAAATAGAATACGACAAAAGAGAAGTCGCCCCACAAGAAATAATAATAAATATAATTTCCAAGAAGACAAGTCGACCCACATAAATAATAAAGTAAATTTGAAGACCTAGAATAAGAAGTTGTCCCCAGAAAAGCACCTAGATTAGTATAAATAAAAGTCTGGGTCAATTCATCTGTACAATTAGACAATTCTCCTTCTGAAGTGCACACTAGGCAATTGCAACAATTTTGCTATTTCTGGTTCTCTTGGAGAGTGCGCCCTACTTGGGAACAATATTATTGGTGGATCTTGGTGGTTTCTCTTGTGTGACACCTCTATAAGAGTTGCGCAAATATTGTGTGGTGCTACCTTATTTCTTCATGCCAATTATAGTTGCAGTTGCAGTTACCAGTTGCCAAATGTGCCAGTTCTGTGGTGCGTTATCTTGCTCTAGTGATGCGCCTATCTTGCGCCAGTTCTCTTGTGCTACTCACTTGTCTACCCTCGCTAGGGTTTGAAAGGAAGAAGAGATAAGTATATGCTATCATGTTTTCTTCATTATTGGTTTGCTCTTGTGATTAGAGCTTGTTCATGGTTGTATTGGAAAGATTCTCTCTAAGAAAAATTGGCTAGGTTTTTCCGTCGATTTTGGGGTTTTCCAAAGATAAATCTTTATGTCTTATTGTGCTTGTTTATATATTGCTTATATATTTCATTATATTATTATTGAATTTTAAAATAAGATAAAAATGCTATGGTAAATCTAATGTTAACAAAACTAATGAAAATCTAACATTCATCCTGATACCGAAACAGTATGATTCTAGCCATGTGAATAGATGTCTTGATGTCGAACATGGTAGAAACAACTTGATTACCGATCATTAATGTATAACCTTAACAAGTGCAAGGGAAATCACCAATGATGAAAATGAATCCCAAGGTACCTTAATACATTCCAAAAAATGTGAATAAATAAGTTGAGGTTGAAAATACATGGAATCATTCGATCATAGGTCAATGGTGTAAACCTATTGTTGAAGGCAAGGAAACCCGTCATTGAGGCATGCAGGCTCCAAGGTAATAATTGGTTTCTAAGTATAATTCTTGTATAATGTGTTGAATTTGACATGAACATAGCCGTCAAAGGAGGGTCATGATGTATCCCCCATCATCGACATGAAACTGATGTTGGATTACTGAGAGGGGGAGTGAATCAGTAATAGAGCAATTTAATCATTTTTAACCATATAATGCAAGTGTTATATCAATGTAGAATTATCATCCAATAATTGCAGAGTAAATAAACAATGAACAAATAAGAAATCATACACATACACAGTACACCAGTGTTTTTACGTGGAAACCCAAAGCATGAGAAAACCACAGAATGATTTTTCTTATATGTCTTAAAAAATTACTTTCATTGGAAGCACCAACTTCCTTTGTTTTCCAGCTGCAACTGGAAGGAGGCTCCAACCCCCTAGTTTCTCAGGCTACAACCTGAGGGAAAATCAAACTCCCTAATTCTCTGGCTACAAACAAAAGGAGGCTACAACCCCCTAAGTTCTCTGGCTACAACCGGAAGGTGGCTACAACCACCTATCCTTGCCCAGTCCAACCGCCCTGACATATAAATGCCAAATGTAGACAACATGTCACTATCACTGAATCAACCACTGCCACTATCAACCAGTACCAATAACCTATAATAACCTGTACCAATCAACCTGCACCAAACAACATGTATCAATAACCTGAACCAACATGTACCATGCATCAACCATGCATCAACTTTGACTCATCAATATGTACCAACATCATCAACTATACACCTCATGTATGTGCCAACTCATCAAATATACATCTCATGTATGTGCCGACTCATCAACTATACACCTCATGTATGTTCCAACTCATCAACTACTTATTTCAACCATGTACCCAACATGTACCTCAACCATATACCAAAGACATACACCAATATAACCATCAAACATGATCTAACAATTCATCACTCTATCCATAAACCAAATACCATAAACCCTTACATCAAACCATGTGCCAAAACCTTATTTTTGTGGAGCCTCAAGCTAAACCAACAACTTCAACAACACATCACACCCAAAAGACCAATACCCATATTCCAAATACCAACAACAAAATACCAACTGTATCCCTTAACAAATCCGATATATACAGCAATATTGAACATCCAATACCATCTCAAGAGCTAAACTCTAGCTCACAAAACATACCTCAAACAAGATGTGACATATCTCTCATAAATAGACCCCAACCATGTTGTTGCTATGATTTTTCTGTTGCACTTTTTCTGCCGCGAGTTTTCTGCCGCACTTTTCCTGCTGCGATTTTTCCATTGCACTTTTTCTGTCGTAATTTTTCAGCTGCGATTTTTCCGTTGCACTTTTTGTGCCACACTTTTCCTACTACACTTTTTCTGCGCACTTTTCTCTATCAATAATACCTACCCAAATAACCTTTCACAAAATAGATATTCAATGATATTCAATAGGTTCAAGTGTGATTAAATGAGAGAGCCTTGCCTCTTATTTATACTTTCATGTAGCATCCCACTTTCCTTATTTTAGGGAGTTCTCCATTAGCTTTATTATTTAAATAATTTCTTTTGCAAACACTTTGACCACTTTGACCTTTTGGGGCTTCTAGATGACTCATGAGGGTTCTCCAACTTCACATGGCCATAACTCTCTAACCGTGAGGAGTTATGTGATGTTCCACATACCACCGGAAATGGAAAGACATGTATTATCCATATAGAATAGTATTACCTACAAATACATCAAAACTCATACCATTAACCATCAAACAAACTTGGGTCCATTACCCAAACCTTTGTGCTACCAGAATTCACTACCAGACTTTCTTCAAGGGTTGACATCAATGACAACCAACCCAATTAATCAACAATACCCCCCTTTGGAATTGATGGAAACACTTTGATGGAATATTGAAGTCATGCCATGCAATAATAAAGTCATATCACTCATGCTCCCCCTGTGACCATCTCTCCCCCTGGAACCATGTCTCTATGTTATGCATCTGATAAATCTCTCCCCCTTTGTCATCAATGGAAAAGATATTTTTCCATCCGAGGATGCTCCCCCTTTGTAAATCTAAGACATATAAGATCAGATTTCAAAAGCATTCATTTTGGAGTAGAAATTACTCCGAGTCTATGGAGAAGATACTTAAAGGCTTCCCGTGGAAGCGGTTTTGTAAAGATGTCTGCCACTTGTTCTTTTGTGCCCACATATTCAACTCTGATGTTCTTCTCTGCAACCTATTCCTGTAGAAAGTGATACTTTATTGGAATGTGCTTCATCTTGGAGTGCATCATTGGGTTCTTTGAGATATTGATGGTGCTTTTATTATCACAATAGATTGGAATGGACTCATCATACTCAACCTGTATATCTGTCAGAGTTTGTTTCATCCATAGAACTTGTGTACAACATGTCGCTACTGCAATATACTCTGCCTCAGTTGTAGATAAGGATACTGATGATTGTTTCTTGCTTAACCATGATACTAAACACTCACCCAAGTAGAACGATGCTCGACTGGTGCTTCGTCGGTCATCAATGCAACCTGACCAATCTGCATATGTGTAGGCATTAAGTGATAGATCTTTTCTTTTTGGATACCATAATCCAAACTCTTATATTCCTTTGAGATATCTGAAAATCCTCTTCACTGCTAATACATGTCATTCCTTTGGTGCTGCTTGAAATCGTGCCACCTGTCCAACCGCCTTCATTACATCTAGTTTGGATGTTGTCACATACAGTAAGATACCAATCATTGACATATATTGCCTCTGGTCTGTAGACTTTGAATCATCATCTTTGCTCAACTTGCATCTGGCTTGCATAGGAGTGGTAATTGGTTTTCAATATTCCATTCTTAACCTCTTTATCATTTCTCAGATATACTTAGTTTGAGAAATTAAAATTCCTTGGTTGCTTTGACATATTTGAAGACCCAGAAAGAAGGATAGTTCTCCAAGTAATGACATTTCAAATTCATTATGCATATCCTTTGAAAATTTATGGCTTAACCTGTCATCAATACTTCCAAAAATAATATCATCCACATAAACTTCAATTAATAAAATACTATCTTGAGTTAACTTGATGTAGAGGTTTTTGTTTGCACTTCCTTTTCTAAACCCTGTCTATTGTAGATATTTATCCAGTCTAGAGTACCATGCTATAGGAGATTTTTTTAGACCATACAAGGCCTTCTTCAATTTACACACATAATCTACATTCTCTGACAACTGAAATCCTTCTGGTTGTTCAATTTAGACTTCTTCTTCAAGTTCCTCGTTCAGAAAAGATGATTTCACGTCCATCTGATACACTTTAATATTCTTGGAGCATGCATAAGCTAGGAGCAATCAGATTGCTTCCATTCTAGCAACTGGAGAAAATGTCTCTTCGAAGTTGATTACTTCAACCTATGAGTATCCTTTACATACCAATCTAGCTTTTTTCCTTGTAACTTGTCCATCTTCATTCAATTTATTTCTGAATACCCACTTTGTGCCAATCACATTCTTATTATTTGGTATTGGAACCAATTCCCAAGTGTCATTCTTCTCCATTTGATCCAATTCTTCATCCACGGCCTTATTCCAAAATTCATCCTTACTGGCCTCTTCAAAACTTTTTGGTTCAATCGTAGATGAGAGTGCTAGGTGCGTTTGTTCTGGTGAACGAATTCTTCTTCTAGTCTCAACTCATGCATCTTTGTTTCCAATAATCTGATCTGAAGGATGATTCATATGTACTCGTTTTCTAGGTGTCTTTGGAGGCACTTGTTAAACTTAATCTTATACTTTTGTCTGATCCTCTTAATCTTCCCCTTCTACTTCTTCTTCATATTTCACTTCTTCTTCGTAAAGTTGTTCCATTGATTCATTTTCTTCTTCCTTTAATACATGTTCACATGTTTCATCGATTGTTACATTGATTCTTTCCACAACATTTTTCAACCTAAAATTGAAACACTTGTATGCTTTCCTTGTACTTGAGTAACCAACAAGTACTAATTTTTCCACACGAGAGTCAAACTTTCTCATCCTTCCATCTTCTCTTTTGATGTAGCATTTTCTTCCAAATAATCTGAAGTGCTTCACATTTGATGGTCTTCCTTTCCATAACTCATAGGGAGTTTTGTTAGTTTTGTTTCCGAGCATTACTTTGTTTTGAATGTGAATTGGTGTATGCATTGCATGTGTCCAAAATATCTCTATCAATTTGGAATCCATTAACATTGTTCTAGCCATTTCATGTATTTTCCTGTTCTTTCTTTCAACAACTCCATTCTTTTGAGGTGTCCTAGCAATGAATAATTGTCTTTTTATTCCATAATTGCTGCAGTAGTCCATAAATTCCTTTGAAGTTAACTTTCCTCCATTATCATATCTCAAACATTTGATTTTTGAATCCATTTCATTTTCAACCATTTCCTTGTAGACCTTGAAGTTTTCAAAAGCTTCTGACTTATTCCTGAGAAAGAAAACTGTAGTCATTCTTGTATAATCATCAACTAATAACATAAAGTATTTATCACTTTTTAAAACCTTTTTTGTAGTTGGTCCAACTAGATCAATATGCACAATTTCCAGTGGTCTCATCATTGAATATTCTTTTGATTTAAACCTGGTCTTTGTTTGTTTTCCTTGTTGACAATGCTTGCATAAAGTGTTGGTTGGTTTCGTAATCTGGGGAGTTTCTCTAACTGCTTCCTTTTCCCTGACTTTGACAAGGCTATCAAAGTGTGTGTGACCCATTCTTCTATGCCATAGACAACTTTTATCTTCTTTTCCTAGACAACACTTATCATTTCCAATTTCACTTAGTACATATATGTTTCTTGAAGTTCTTGTAGTTGTTGCAATCAATTTTCCTGAACCTTATTTTCTTATCTCGCACTTTTTTGAATCGAAAGTAACTTTATGACTCTGGTCACACATTTGACTCACACTTAGAAGATTATTTTTCATATCTTCTACTAGTAGAACATTTTATTCCCTGGCATTCTTGTTTCCAATTCTGACTATGCCTTTTCTAATGATTTTAGTTGAATCATTATTTACGAAGGAGACTGATCCATATCTTTCCTTTCTTAATGTAAGAAACATGTCTTTATCACCTTTCATGTGTTTTGAACAACCATTGTCAACATAACAACCACGTTTATTCTTCTTAACTTGTAGAGGGAGTGTGCATTCTTCATTGCTATACTGGTTTTTCTTTCTTATCCATGTTCTCTTGTGAGGTTTATGTCTGTGACTGTTGTTGCTCTGTTGTGCTTCTCTACGAGGAACTATCATTCTGCAATCTTTGTCCATGTGTCCAAAGTTGTTACACTTGTAGAATTCCACTTCAGTGCGTAGAATTCCACTTCAGTGCTCAATGATTCAAACCTATTGCAACTTCTTCTCTGTGTTTCACTAGGCCTTCTTCGATAACCCTTTTGCATATGACTTTCAAAGTTGTTTATGTTCATGTTGTTAGTCCTGGAATTCATAGGTTTATGTCAAAAATTATTACATGCATAACATAAAACAAAAAAGATAGTTTGATACCTGGGAGTTGAAGATATTATGAAAGTAGTTTCTCTTATGAATCCTTCTTCTTCCTAAGGCCTATCTGTCGGTTGTTGGTTCTGAAATCTGAATCTTCTCAGTGGAGGAGTGTCCCTATAATCTTCCTTGTAGATTTTCCTATCCCCTTTGATTGTTTTTGCATAGATTTTTGGATATGTTTCTTGCTCTGTTGTTTTGGAGCTTGATCCCTTTTCTGTCTGATTGTATCCAAGTCTGCACTTGTCATGATGAGGTTTTGACTATTGATAATGTCATCCAAAACTTTTGAGTTGTTCTACATACTTTTATTTTAAATATCCTTTCTTAATGTAACAATATTTGCTTCCAACTTTCCAATGATCCTGTCTCTTTCTTCTAGCTTTTCTTTGAGTGCTTCTTCAACTCTTTTATCTTCGTATATTTGAACCTTCAAATTTGTGATCATTTGTTCTAGTTCATGAGTGTCTTCTTTCTTGTCTAGTTCCTCTTGTAGCTTCTTGTGTTTCTTATTTTCTCTTCTTATAACTTCTATGGCACACAAAAATTCTTCTCGACAGTCAACTTCTGCCTCTTCGTATTCTTCTTCAGCCTCTTCATATTCTTCTTTGGTGTCTTCTTTGTTAGAGTCTTCTACTTCAATGAATAAAACTCTTTCTGTCTCACTGTTGTTGGAGCCACCTTTTTCAACTGATTTAAATGTAATTCTTAAAATCAAGGGTGGTCTTTAAGTTGTCTTTTACTTCGCGAAATTTACCCACTAAAAAATATCAGTAGTCCCGATATGTGAAGTGGCGAGGGTTGTTATACTCCTAAGTTACTAGCTTTAATCGTTAAGCGAGAATTTTCACTTTTTGTACCTTGGGATATCGCGCTTTGGGAGTTACAAGTCACATGGTTTACCATCCCTGATGCGCGAAGTTGCGAAAAGATTTTAAAAAAAGCTTAGCTTAGGTTAAATCTAGGAGTAAAGTTCCTTAAACACTAGTCAAGTGCTATCGCGGTTTCGCGTCTTGACGTTCACTCTCTCCAAAAACCTTACCGTCATAACTCCGATAAGTGAATTCGCAAGACATTTACATAAGTTACCCAGGTTAGTGTCAGGGGTGAATAGTTTTTAACCATAGTTAAACTCTGTCGGGATTTTGCGACTCGGCATACACTTCTCCCAAAATCTATACCTTTGAAACCTCGAGTCATGAAGTCACGATTTTACTTAAATATAAATTAATTAAACACTTAATCTGGTTTACCTTCTGGATTAACTAGATCACATCATTGCGATCTCGGAATTTCGTGACTCGGCATACGCTCCTCCCAGGAACTATACCTTCGAAGCCCCGAGTCGCAAAGTCGTGATATTAATTAAAACATGATTAATTAAACACTTAATCCAGATTATGTTTTCTCTTAACTAGATCGTGTCATCGCGATCTCGCGTTTTAGGAGCTCGAAGGGTTAGAGTGAAATCCCCCGATACAGTGAACGCTGAAAGGTTGATTAAATTTTAAGAAAACCTAATTAAACAAGCTAAGCAAGCTTAATCAGTGCATTAATACAAATTTTCGACACACACCGTCTACGGGATAAATTTAAATGTTTTGCGCCAACTGGTATCACGACTCGTCAAAATTTATGGCATTTATTTGAAATAATTCGAAGTGACAGGTAAAGATATTGTTTTTATTGCTAAAACCTTTCCCGAAAAACGATTTGACCATTCTATTCATAAGGATTTCAGAGTTTTAAATGATCAAAATATAGAGTTCTTTCTCTCAGTATTTTCAAATTTCATTTCTATCTTGTGCAAAGAAGCTTTTATCATCAGGTTAATTTCTATATGTATACACATTTTTACTACAGGAGAGCTAAGTCGCAATCCTCTGTCATGGCCCCATGAAAAGCGTCCAAGGCAAGTGTTGAGAGTTCAGGGCAAGGCTCAGATAATGTTTTTGATACTTCACCACGAAGTGTTGATTCTATCAGAACCTAGTCATATATCTCTGAGGTTCTGCAATCCGAATTGGTGAACTGTTTAGATGATTCTAGTGATAATGAGAAGGACAACTTGGCCACCAAATACAAGATCGTCGTCCAAGCAGAGATGCATAAATTAGCAGCCAGGCCACTTCTTCTTTCTTACTATGATATGATCTGATGGGCGTTGGATCATGTAGATATCTCGACCAGAACCATCATCAGCGGGCAAAAGGTCACTATTGGGACCTTTAGACCAGAACACTTACAGGCGATGTACAAATTGTCATACACGTCGAACTTCACATACAATGCCAAATTTTTGGAGGATTTTAAACAGAAGGAATGCGAGCAATACCGTAAATGCTTATCTGATTTGATCAAGGATTGAGCCTCACACCCCATGAAGTTCAGGGTGGATAGTAACGGAGTTTATTCCATATCTTCCTTGGAACTGCAGTTCAAATACATAGCAATGATGACCTGTAGATTGTATGGGAGTGAGGACACCACACATTTTTTCCTCCCGTGGGTGCCTCTGATGCATACAGTCGCAGAAGGTTGTTCCTTCGACTGGGCCAAACTATTGTCAGATAGTCTAACCAATCAGATTACAGAATATCGGACACAGAGGACGAGTGGGAAGGCCACTTTATTTTTTATGTCTGCATACATCATGGATGGCATGTGTTTCATGACACCTTTTCCCTTAATGAGCTGGAGCTGGGCTCCATCTGATGTTGAGCCTATCCATGTCTACCATTCAAATCTTTGGGAGGATAAAGTCGCAGATTTCATATACAAAATTTTCAATTGGGTAATGATATTGATGCATGTCATCATCTTCGGTAATCCATCGCCCAAGATCTCAGATAGCATCGCGGCCAATTTGAGCAGCATGGTTGACTGGTACGTGGAGGCAGAATTTGCATACATCAGGGTTTTCGGTGCCTATGTTCCTCCGCATGCTCTACCATTATTTATACCTGATAGGCTGGCTTGTCGTGAAAACGCTAGGCAAACCATGATTGGTGGCATAAGCAAAGAACTTAAGGGATTTTTGAAGAAGGTATGACCGCCTTTCCCCATTCATTTGAATACCTATTCTTTATTATATTTCGGGCATGCAAAGGCCGAGGTAGCAACCTTGGAAGATATTAAATTGGTCCACATTGAAATCAAGAAATATGACCCACACAGGGTCATGAGTAATCACATGGCTAGTTGTGGACTTAAAAGATTTCAACATGAGAATTCGCCTCATGATGATATTTTTCGAGGCGCGAGATCTTATACCGAAGTTTTGGGTTGAATACAAGCCCTGTCGCCCGAAGAGAGGGCTGATGTTTTCAAATTTGAATAACATCGGCGGAGCTTCCTTCCCCCGGTATTACAGGGTGAGAACCCAATGACCGTAGAGGTGCAGCAAACGGAAGCCAAGGGCTCCAAAGATTCAACACCCGACCAAGAAGAACACTAGGAAAAGAAAGAGCAAACTGGGGGCTTGAAATAGGAAGTCAAGACTCCCAACCCTCCAAGAAAACCAACCTCGGTTGTTACTCCAGGGAAATCATCTAAGCAAATCGACAATCCCATCGTTTATGTTACCCCCCTACAATCCACAAAGGGAATCCCAGACGTAGGTTGGATTTTCGACGAAGAATTAACACCCATAACTATGGAATATCTACCTTCGAATGAATTATTCTTCGATAAGAAGAGACAGGCTATCGTGAAACAAGAACTTTATCAAGAGGCAGACATGGTATCCAAGAAATTTAAAATTTTAACTGACGGGAGAGATATGAAAAAAGAGGACTTTGCAACTCAAATAGCAGGGACATTGGGGGATTTTTCTACAGCCAAAAAATATTCAATCGGGACCCTAAAGGATCAGTTGAAGAGAAAAAATCGTTTGATCAAAACATTAGAGGCTAAACTAGCTACAACAGAGGCAGCTGCCAAAGATCAGGCAAATACAGGTATAGAGCAAGCTAGAGTAGTTGATCAAAAGGAAATCGAGCGGCTCAAAGCTAATCTCAAATAGACACAGTTGATGGCTCAAACCAGTTAAATACAGATAAGCTAGCAAGGAGAATTGATAGGGAAGCTATAGGCCAAATTAGACTTCGCCGAAAGCCAGGTAATCGATATCGGGATATTTTAATCCCAAGCTATAGAAATCAGAAAAAGAGTGTCGGCAGCTCAGCAAGGTCTACTTGCTAAGGTGGAAATGATTAGAAACAACTGCCAACTCATTGATTGAGTATTGGAAAACCTCTCTCTCAGAGAAAAAGAAGCTGGGGCGGCTCGGGTTGCTTTCCAAGAGGCTATTATAGCCACAACGAAAAGGGAAACAAACAGTAGTTCTAGGTTTTCCATCCCAGAGCAGACCCGAGGTAACATCTTGCTGAAAGAATGGGAGCGTAACATATCAGAAGGCAGACAACAACCTAAAGAGGTAAGAAAATCTTGTGAAGAAACTTTTGGTTTTCTAGATGGGAGTTGGTTGGGTTTCAATGGTGAAAGCAGCACTGAGATACTAGGCTGGATCAATACAGCCAAGAGTCTGCTCAATATCAAGGAAAATGAAGAAAGAGAGTTGGCTGAGATATCACAAATAACCCAGACGGACATAGTCCAAATAGGTAAATGGCTAATTAAACCGAGTGTACAATTATGTTCTATCATCGCCAAAGACCAACAGATGGAAGGAAAGTTGGCACAATTGGTGAAGGATTGTTACACTTTTGAGGCAAATAATCAAGAAAAACCTTCTAAGTTGATATTCCCGCTGGTGGAGAAGTGCGTCACTTGCACCGAGCATGCAAAGGGGAAGTTTTCCGGTACCAAATAAGGACAGAGACAAAGAATTGAAACGTTTAATCTCCTTTTGTTGTAACCAAAAACCTCTGGAACAATTGAGATTCGAGCATATAGAAATTTGTATAAATATACACTTTGAAGAAAGAAAAAAAGGGCTGGACCTTTTTGGTCGATTGTAATAGAGGCTATCTCCTTTTGAGAATTAATACAAAGCAATCTGGAGACTCCTGATTCCGTCAAGACTGTGTTATGAGTTTGTTTTCTCTGTGATTTCATGTTCAATTTCATTTCGCTTATATATGTCTGATGAATGTTTCATTGCAATTTAGTAAAACCTCTACTGTGGTGATCAATTTTTAGCTATCTATATCGTTTACATTTTTTCCTCTATATCGGCTATTATCAGGTACAAGACCTGTGAACCTTTTAGATTGTCATATTTTATGCTTCGTCATATTCCTTCTTATCTTATTTTCTTCTTCTGTTTACAGGGCGAGATTCTCCCTTGATAGGAGCCTTTCTTTATAGACAGCTTAATGTTTTTCTCATATTTCACACACCATTTATTTAAAATATAACTCAACTACGGAAAAAGGCCTTTGGTTTTCATTTTATCGTTAATATTGGATTCAAAGTTCTCTTTTATAAGATCAAATTGATACAGCATCAAAATTTTCGAACTCAGTTTTAGTTTATTGTTCCTCTGTGAATGTCCCCATTGTAAGATAGCCCAATTTTGAACCTGGTTTATCGGACCAAACCCATATCACCTTAAACCTTTTTGATACTATACTTAAAACAACCAACACCCAGGTAGAACTTGATCGCTCATGGGCTGCGATTGAACGAGATATAAACATTCAGGAACAGTTGGAAGCAAGACAACGACAACCTAGAAATCAGATTAGCTTCCTTTCCTAAAGGTTGATGCTTTCCCCCTCCTTACTCTTCACTCACTTTAGGATGCCTAGACACTTTACTTTCTAAGCCTTAAGTACAGACTCTGGAACATCTTTCTAGCGTCGTTGTCGGGGAACGAAGTTACGAAACCTTTTCCCTGGGAAGAATGACATTTTTCCAAGTTTCACCCTTTGATAGTGAACAACGAGTGAACAACTTGTAAAGGCTTGTATTATCTTTCACTTGGTGACTCCACATTTAAATAAGCTGGCATCCTGTCGAAGGAACACCAGACAAAACCCGAAGGGAAAACAGACCACGCCCGTTTCCGATCCCGAAAAAATACTGAAAGTTAGAGGTTCCCTTAAGCCAACCACTGCAGTCTACTAGCCTAAGTCACCACAACTCAATACCAAGAGTTCCTTTGAACCTTTGACTTCACACAATCCCCTCCCTGAAACCATCAACCCAACCCTAACTCTCTCTGAAGTTAAAAGTGAGATCCATTCGACAACCTTTGGCATACACAAAGGTAAAAACTCCACAGTGAATTTATCAGAGATTGATATCCTGCCAACTCTTTATTTAGACTTCCCGACCTCACCGAGTCTCGAAGAGTATACCATATACTCAAATTCCACACCCACGGGTTCCCCTAATTACATCTCTTGCAAATCCAAGGAGCCAAGTCCTCGCATCTCTTTTCACCCGTCTTCGCTTTTCTCATCTCTCGAAGAAGCTAGAAATTTTCTTTTAGTCTTCCAGAACCCTCTATATAACACACCTTTTCCCTACCAGGTAGTACCAATGGCGGATGTTGGAGGAGGAGGTGGAGTGTCTCCAGGAGGAGGAGCGGGGGGCCAAGCACCTCCCCCACCTCCCAGAGTCTTCGCTAAAGTAGCTACGAGATATGCACCTTCGTTCCTGCCCGTCCCTCTTCACGACCTTCCTGAAAATTACATAAAAAACTTACCTAAATTTACAGGGGAAGGGGACTTGACCGCAGCCGAACATATAAACTTCTTTGATCAATTCATCGATATCCTAGGCCTTGAACACGAAGACATATATTCGAGGTTGTTTGTTCAGACTTTCGAAGGACAGGTACAAACCTGGTTTCAAAGTCTACCCGCAGGATCAATATTATCCTATGATGCCCTAGAAGACGCTTTCCTTAGACAGTGGGGTGAAAGGAAAGACCATTTATATTATTTGACAGAGTTCAGCTCTTTAAAGAAAAAGACTTCAGAAACCGTTATGGAATTCATTCAAATATTTAACAAATTATATAATAAGATCCTGGTTGAAGTTAAACCGTCCCAACCCGCAGCCAAGGTGACCTTTGTGGGAGCCTTCGAACTTGATTTCACACTCCTTTTGAGAGAAAGGAGGGCGGATACCCTAACCCGGATGCAAGACGATGATGTAGAAATCGATTCTAATATGATGGCTGCTGGCAAGTTGAAAACAAAGGTAGAAATGGGAAACCAAGAAAACAAACATTTTAGGGAATAAGCGGGACCCTCAGGGTCAAATATATCCACAGACGACAAAATGGATTATATGGCTAGGATAATTAAGGAGTTATCAAATAAAATTTCCAGAATGGAGCTAGATCAATCCAAATCCGATCCTTTCGTAAAGAGGGAATTCATAAGAAACCCTAATCTTCAAAATCAACAAAGGCAGGTTAAAAATGAAGACCAAAAAATTCAAACCCCTTTAAAAAATGAAAATTTTATAGGAGCAAATGACCTGCAAGATTTCGAAGATTTGGATGAAGATGTGACGAATTTAGGTGATGACTGTACACAACCTTACTTAACAAAAGAAGATTACGAGAAGTCCTTGAACACTCAAAAACTGTCAAATAAAGATGAGGACATAAACAACACTGATTTCACTGTATGTCAAGAAACGACTGATTCTATAATGGTTGAGGTCCAACCGAGGTATAACTTGAGGTATAAGAACAAGTCTGCGTTGTCTCTTCAACCCAAGAAGATTATCCCTAGTGGTGAAGTATATGAGCCTACCTTGAAAGAGACTGATACATCTAATAGAAAAATGAAAGGGGCAAATGTGCTAAATCCCATAGTAAAGGAGGTTGAGACCCAAACAAAGGAAACCAAGACAACTGAAACACATATACCGAAAGATAAACTCACAGGTGATAAATCAGCACAAACAAATAAATTAGAAAAGAAGGAGTCTGGGGTTTCAACCAAAGAAACGGACAAAGGTGGTGGAGGGTTCAGCCTCGAAAATGAGATAAATAAGATAAAAATACCAATCCCTATAGTGGAATTAGCGAAGAATCATGTATATCGGAAGCAGATGACCAAAGCGATAGGTTTTTCAGAACTAGAAAGTCACTCTAACGTGATAAACTTGGAAGATGATAAGCCTAATATCACTTTTGGTCCACATTTCGAGGGTTCCAGAGACACCGTAGCTCCTTTCTATATCACTCTAAATGTGCATGATCAACTGCTGCATAACTGCATGATAGATTCTGGGACCTCACATAATGTGATGCCCAAAACTATTATGGATAGACTAGGCCTCGAGATCACCAGGCCTTATGGAGATCTCTACTCTTTCGATTAAAGAAGAGTTAAGTGCATGGGTATGATAAAATATTTAGTAGTCACTCTTGCGCAGGTCCCAGTGAAAAGCATCTTAATGGATGTGGTTATTGCCGATATACCCCCGAAGTATGGCTTACTGCTATCTAGGTCGTGGGGAGCCAAACTTGGTGGGTCTCTCCAACTAGACATGACCTACGCCACGATTCCTGTGTTTGGTGGACAACTTACTTGGTTATACAGGGAAACGAGGCTAGCCTACACAGTGAGTGACCCTCAAAATCCTAACAATTTTCCCATTTATATTGCTGATCAAGATCTAGGAAATTGTATACTATCTTTTGATTATGATGTAAATAGCTATGCAGAAGCGAATTGCTTAGAAAATAATGAATCAGGAAAGACCTATGAAAATATGTATAGTATTGGGATTTGGAAAATGTTTTTTGACGATGCCCTGTCGTGTGAAGGAGCGGGTGCAGGAGTACTTTTTGTGGCACCTAAAAACGATTTTGTTATCCCTTTCTCTTATAGGCTTCAGTGGGATATAGACTACACAAATAACGTCTATGAGTATGAAGCCTTAGTCTTAGGGTTGGAAGCTGCCAGGAAGTTGAACATAAAGAACCTGGAAGTTTATGGAGATGCAGAGTTGATAGTAAAACAGATAAATCGGGACTACCATGCCAAGCACCCAAGATTAAGATCTTATAGAAACTGCACCTGGGACCTTATGGAAAATTTATTTTCATCAGTAAAGGTACATTTCATCCCCCAGGCTGAAAACCAACAAGTTGATTCACTATCCAAAGTGGATTCAACTTTCGTACCTCCCACCTCTTTCAAATTAAAGTACCACATAGAGGTAAGGCACAGACCATCCATACCAAACAATATACAACACTGGTAGGTTTTTGAAGATGATGAACAGATCAAAAAGTTCCTGGAAATGGTAGGTGATTTCTCTGAAACCCACATTGACCAAGAGGACCAAAATGATCATACCTGGATTATGCAGGAGGGAGAGGAGCCTCAAGAGTTCTGAGAAAAAATTGCTAACCATCGCATGTTGGTTTTAAAAAATAATCAGATTCCAAAGGGACTAATCCCCCTGAAGAGACTTTTAGATCAGAATGACATGCCCTTAAAATCCACTCTATGACCCCAACCAGAAGAGGTTGAAGATTGTGATGGAGGGACAAAAGAGGAGACTAGGATGGTGAAATTATCAAAGTACCTTCCTCTTGAGGTAAAAAACAAGTATAAAGATTTGCTCGCACGATATAAAGACATTTTCGCTTGGTCTTAAGAAGATCTTAGAACCTACGACACTATTGTGATCGAACACAAGATACCTCTGAAGCCTGGTGTCAAACCCTTTAGACAAAAACTTAGACAAATCAACCCTATCTTATTACCCGTAGTTGAAAGGGAAGTTAAAAAGATTTTATACGCGAAAATAATAGTACCACTGAGATACTCCGATTAGGTAGCAAACCTGGTCCCGGTTAGAAAGAAGAGTGGGGAGATTAGACTGTGTGTTGATTTCATAAATCTAAATAATTCTTTCCTCAAATACAAATACCCTCTACCTAAAATGGATCATGTTTTAGAAAAGGTAGTTGGGGAAAATAGGATGTCGATGATCGACGATTTCTCTGGGTAATATCAAATTTTCGTAAATGAACAAGATAAAGAAAAAACAGCCTTCACTACACCCTGGGGTACATTCATGTATGATAAAATTCCTTTCAGTCTAATGAATGTAGGTGCCACCTTCCAACATGCTATGGATATCGCTTCCGTCGGTGAAAGAGACAAGTTTGTGGTTATCTATCTCGATGATCTCACCATTTTTTCTAAATCTGACGAAGATCATTTAATACATCTCAAACAGACTTTCAAAAAAAGTCGCAGGTTTGGTCTGTCTTTAAACCCCAAAAAGTCTCACTTTGCCATGCAAGAAGGTAAACTCCTGGGCCATATTGTGTCCCAAGACGGAATTAAAATTGATCCTAGCAGGGTTCAAGCTATAGACACAATAAATATTCCTATAAATGTAAAGGAAATTCAGTCATTCTTAGGAAAGATAATTTTTTTAAGGAGGTTTATCCCAAACTTTGTTGAAATTGTGAAATTGATCACAGGTATGTTAAAGAAAAACAGCGAAGTGAAATGGATAGCAGAGGCCAAAGAATCATTTGCACGTATCAAGAAGGTTATAAGCGAGGCACCTGTACTGGAAAGCCCTGACTATCTAAAGGATTTTCTCATTTTCTCATTCGCCTCCGAGCATACAATTGCCACGGTACTCCTCCAGAAAAATAAAGAAGGTTTCGAACAACTGATAGCTTTTTTCAGCAAAAGTCTCAGAGACGTGGAACTCAAATACAATATAATGGAAAAACAAGCATATGTTATGGTGAAGGCATTAAAGGCTTTCAGAAATTATGTATTGCATTCCAAGATAATCATGTATGTACCTACTAGCTCTGTAAAAGACATTTTAGTTCAGCTTGACAGGGATGGCAAAAGGGGATAAAATTCAAGAATTTGATCTGGAGATAAAGCTGATGAAACTAGTAAAGGGTCAAGGTTTGGCTAAACTCTCAGTTGAATCAAATTTCAGAGCCCTCGGTATAAATAGCCTACAGGGATGTGAAGAAGATAAGGATATGAACAAGCTCTATGAGAAAACAAGTGAAAGCATAATCGAAGAAAATTTTACATCCTCTGATTGGTACAAAAACATAGTGTCCTACCTACTGACTTTGAAATGCCCGAGTGATTTATCCCCATCCAAAGCCAGGACACTAAAACTGCATGCGGTCAAATACTATATATCCGAGAGTCAATTGTATTGGAATTTCCTGTTGGTTTGTTTGGTTGAATCTGAAACAAAGAAGGTCATAAGCAAATTCCACGAAGGAGTGTGCGGAGGACATTATGCTTGGAGAGAAACAGCTTATAAAATTCTGAGGGCAGGGTATTATTGGCCTAAACTTTTCTCGGACATCAATGCCAAAGTTAGGGCTTGCAACCCTTGCCAATTATTCACGGGCAAGCATAAACTCCCAGCGCTACCATTAGTCCTGGTTAAAACAGAGGCTCCTTTTTAGCAGTGGGGACTGGATTTTATAGGTGAAATTAACCCCCATTCCAGCGCTCAACACAAATGGATCCTAACCGCCACATATTACTTCACTAAATGGGTGGAAGCTATTCCAACCAGAAGGGCAATAGATTCGGTGGTAATAGATTTCCTAGAAGAAAACATTTTGTCTAGGTTCGACTGCCCCTGAAAGATAGTCATAGATAATGCCCGGGATTTTAAATCTATGGCTATGATCAATTTTTGCCAAAAATACAATATTTTGCTCGGCCATTTCACGACATATTATCCCCAAGGAAATGGGTTGGTCGAGTCTTCGAACAAGAGTCTAATTAATATAATTAATAAAGTGTTGAACGAGAACAAAAGATCTTGGCATGTGCATTTAAAATACGCATTATGGGTGAATCAGATAGGCACGAAAAAATCCATCGGCACCTCTCCTTTCCAAATGGTGTACGGGACTGACGTGGTATTACCCATAAACCTGGCACTTCCCGTAATGAAACTATGGCAAGACAAGAAAGAATAACCAAATCATGTCACAAGAAGGATAAACCAGCTAATCGAAGTACAACAGCACAGGGTCGAAGTGGACGAAAGGTTAAAAAATACCAAGACGACATGAAAACATTATTCGACCATAAGACAAAAGACAAAGAGTTTCTCCCTGGCAATTTAGTCTTGAAATGGGATGTTAGAAAGGAAGATTCGGTGAAACATGGTAAATTTGATCATATATGGTATGGACCATTCAAATTCGCAGCCCCTGAAGGAAAGAATTCGTTCCTATTAGAAAATTTGGATGGTAAAATATTCAACGCCCCTGTTAACGGGCGTTATTTAAAACACTACATGAAATAATTGTTCCCCAAAAGGATTTCCATTGTATATACCGGTTTGTATTTTCTTTCTATTTCATAATTTCTTTGGGGTAAGTTTACTTTCACCTTTAATTAATTAGGTCAGTAATTTTGTAGAAGTAGAGATACGCCATTTTCAATACATTCATCTCTTTTAAAAGACACTTTTCGTGTTTACGGGATTTCAGTTTGTGACCTAAATGAGCGAAAGGAGAAAATAGAAAGTCATATATTTGAGACTAAATTCGCCGAAAACAGGTGATAGAAAAGGTTTTTGGTTATTCTAAAATGGTAAGGCAAAGGTACGAATTCCTGAGAATTCTATTTATTTTTTTTAAATGAAGGCTTCCAAGGCACCGTAACGGTCCCATAAATATAATGTTTTTTCTTGACTGTTATTAAAAAGAACAACTACTTCCTCTAGGTCCTAAGAATTTAACTTAAAATAAAGATAGGAGGTAGTTAAAATAAGCAGAAAAAGTAAAGCATCTCTGAGAAAAGGGTTTCAAGAGTCGGTTTTAATTTTTGACCCCTGTTTCTTAGTTTACAGATCTCTGTCTGTCACCTTTCTTTTAGTCTTCAGATTTGCCTTCTTAAAAAGCCAAGCATCTTTCCGAGTTTATATACATGGGGAGAAGAGATTACGTTTTAACTTTGAAAGCTGTAAAGCATATTTTGGAAAGTAAGCCGGTCTTCACAACTCCTTAGTCTCTTACTAAACAAAGTTATGCATAGGTTGATCCTGACTATTCTAGGTTTTTCAACAGTTTTGAAAGATTGAGGCTTGCTCGAAGGAAGACCCCTAGAATTAATTTTTCCCCTTTTTCCCTACGGGCTAAGGTGTTATGAAAGTTAAGGGAAGGTTGGTACCGAGTAATCAAAGTAAGTTGACAGACCTCCATTTGCAAAATATTACACAGATATCACCCCTCATACAAACTGATTGCCCCCACTTCGTGTTCTAAAAAGTAAATTATAAGACAGATGGTGAAAGGAAAGTCATATCTAATTGTCCCATCTAGTCTGAAGAGACGATGAAAGGAAATTCAGAAATGATTTCCCTCGTCTCATTATTTAAATGCATAAATATATTTCAAAGTGGTGAAAGGAAATTCAACAAAAAGGGCCAGATAACTTCACCGGGGTACTGAACAAGCTCGCTGGCAATGAAGCAATATCTGATATATCTGTAAGGCTGTCATACGTGAATTTCACTCTGCTCTGGTAGCCAATTTTTTCGAAACCGGATCTGCATCCCAAGTTCAGACAGGGCTCCCTAATTAAAAACATGTAATTTATTTCATTTGATGCAAGCCAAAATCCACAAGATATGTTATATTTCTTAGGACTGTTTTGATTGTCTTAAGGCAGCCCTGAATTCAGTAACGAGAAGGAGGAAGTCATGAAAGGAACTGCAGCTAAGTTTAAAAAGCATCTGAGTTTTTAAAATCTTTTCAGAAGTAAAAGATGAAATCTTTTTTCCCCTCTGTATCCTCTTCTTAAGAAGAGTCTCGCAGGAATAAAGCCAATGACTCCATTTACCCAATATAGACACGTGGTCTACTATTCTTCCCGTCTTGCAGGAAGACGGGATCCCTAGTTGGAGCCTATGTTGGAGTCGCCTTTTTCAACTGATTTAAATGTAATTCTTAAAATCAAGGGTGGTCTTTAAGTTTTCTTTTACTTCGCGACATTTACCCACTAAAAAATCTCAGTAGTCCCGACATGTGAAGTGGCGAGGGCCGTTATACTCCTAAGTTACTGCCTTTAACCGTTAAGCAAGAATTTTCACTTTTTGTACCTCAGGATATCACGCTTTGGGAGTTACAAGTCACATGGTTTACCATCCCTGATGTGCAAAGTTGGGAAAATATTTAAAAAAAAGCTTACCTCAGGTTAAAGCCGGGAGTAAAGTTCCTTAAACCCTAGTCAAGTGCTATCGGGGTTTCGCGTCTCAGAGTTCACTCTCTCCAAAAACCTTACCATCATAACTCCGATAGGTGAATTCATCAGACATTTACATAAGTTCCTCGGGTTAGTGTCAGGGGTGAATAGTTTTTAACCATAGTTAAACTCTGTCAGGATTTCGCGACCCGGCATACGCTTCTCCCAAAAGCTATACCTTCGAAACCCCGATTCGTGAAGTCGTGATTTTACTTAAATATAAATTAATTAAACACTTAATCTGGTTTACCTTCTGGCTTAACTAGATCACATCATTGCAATCTCAAAATTTTGCGACTCGGCATACACTCCTCCCGGGAACTATACCTTCGAAGCCCCGAGTCGCGAAGTCACGATATTAATTAATACATGATTAATTAAACACTTAATCCAGATTACATTTTCGCTTAACTAGATCGCGTCATCACGATCTTGGGTTTTAGGAGCTCGAAGGGTTAGAGTGAAATTTCCCAATATGGTGAACGTCGAAAGGTTTATTAAAGTTTAAGAAAACCTAATTAAATAAGCTAATCCATCTTAATCAGTGCATTAATACAAATTTTTGACACGCACCGTCTACGGGATAAATTTAAATGTTTTGCACCAATTGTTATCACGACCCGTCAAAATTTATGGCATTCATTTGAAATAAGTTGAAGTGACAGGTAAATATACTGTTTTTATTGCTAAAACCTTTCCCAAAAAACAATCTGTCCGTTCTGTTCATAAGGATGCCGGAGTTTTGAATGATCGAAGTATAGATTTCTTTCTCTCAGTGTTTTCAAATTTCATTTCTATCTGCGCAAAGAAGATTTTATCGTCAGGCTAATTTCGGTATGTATACACATTTTTACTACAGGAGAGCTAAGTCACAATCCTTTTTCATGGCCCCATGAAAAGCGTCCAAGGCAAGTGCTAAGAGTTCAGGGCAAGGCTCAGATAATGTTTCTGATACTTCACCATGAAGTGTTGATTCTGGAGAAACCTGGTCATACATCTTCGAGGTTCTGCAGTCCGAATTGGTGAACTGTTCAGATGATTCCGGTGATAATGAAAAGGACGACTTGGCCACCAAATACAAAATCGTTGTCCAAGCAGAGATGCATAAAGTAGCAGCCAGGCCACGTCTTCTTCCTTACTATGATATGATCCGATGGGCATTGGATCATGTAGATATCCCGACCAAAACCATCATCAGCGAGAAAAAGGTCATTATTGGGACCTTTAGACCAGAACACTTACAGGCGATGTACAAATTGTCATCCATGTCAAACTTCGCATACAATGCCGAATTTCTGGAGGATTTTAAACAGAAGGAATGCGAGCAATACGGAAAAATCTTATCTGATTTGATCAAGGATTGGGTCTCACACCCCGCGAAGTTCAGGGAAGATAGTAACAGAGTTTATTCCATATCTTCCTTGGAACCGCAGTTCAAATACATAGAAATGATGACCTGTAGATTGTATGGGAGTGAGGACACCACACATTTTTTCCTCCCGTGGGTGCCTCTGATGCATACAGTTGCAGAAGGTCATTCCTTCGACTGGGCCAAACTATTGTCAGATAGTCTAACCAGTCGGATTACAGAATATCGAACACAGAGGGCGAGTGGGAAGGCCACTTCATTTTTTATGTCCACATGCATCATGGATGTTGTGTGTTTCATGACGCCTTTTCCCTTAATGAGCTGGAGTTGGGCTCCATCTGATGTTGAGCCTATCCATGTCTACCATTCAAAGCTTTGGGAAGATAAGGCCGCAAATTTCATATACGAAATTTTCAATTGGGTAATGGTACTGATGCATGTCATCATCTTCGATAATCCACCACCCAGGATCTCAGATAGCATTGCGGCCAATTTGAGCAGCGTGGCAGACTGGTGGGTGGAGGAAGAATTTTCATACATCAGGTTTTTCGGCGCCTCTATTCCTCCACATGCTCAACCATTATTTATACCAGATAGGATGGATTGTCGTGAAATAGCTAGACAAACCGTGATTGGTGGAATAAGTAAAGAACTTAAGGGATTTTCGAAGAAGGTATGGCCACCTTTCCACAATCATTTGAATACCTATTCTTTATTATATTTTGAGCATGCAAAGGCCGAGGCAGCAGCCTTGGAAGATATTAAATTGGTCCACATTGAATTCAAGAAACATGACCCACATAGGGTCATGAGTAATCACATGGTTAGTTGTGGCCTTAAAATATTTGAACATGAGAATTCACCTCATGATGTTATTTTTCGAGGCGTGAGATATTATGCTGAATTTTTGGGTCAGATACAAGCCTTGTCGCCCGAAGAGAGGGATGATGTTTTCAAATTCCAAGAACACCAGCGGAGCTACCTTTCCCCCGTATTACAGGGTGAGAACCTAACGACCGTAGAGGTGCAGCAAATGGAAGTCGAGGGCTCCATAGATTCAGCACCTGACCAAGAAGAACACCAGGAAAAGAAAGAGAAAATTGGGGGCCCGAAAGAGGAAGACAAGACTCCCAACCCTCCAAGTGAACCAACCTCGGTTGTTACTCCAGAGAAATCATCTAAGCAGATCGGTAATCCCATCGTTTATGTTACCCCCCTACATTCCACAAAGGGAATCCCAGACGCAGGTTGGATTTTCAGTGAAGAATTAATTCCCATAACTATAGAATATCTACCTCCAAATGAATTCTTCTTTGATAAGAAGAGAAAGGTTGTCGTGAAACAAAAACTTTATCAAGAGGCAGGCACAGTATCCAAGAAATTTAAAATTTTAACTGATGGGAGAGCTATGAAAAAAGAGGAATTTGCAACTCAGATAGTAGGGACATTGGGGGATTTCGCTACAGCCAACCAATATTCAGTCAAGACCCTAAAGGATCAGCTAAAGAGAAAAAATCGTTTGATCAAAACATTAGAGGCTAAACTAGCTATAGCAGAGGCAGCTACCAAAGATCAGGCGAATACAGGTATAGAGCAAGCTAGAGTAGCTGATCAAAAGGAAATCGAGCGGCTCAAAGACGATCTCGAATAGACACAGCTGATGGCTTAGACCAATCAAATACAGATAGGCCAGCAAGGAGAATTGATAGGGAAACTACAAGCCAAATTAGACTTCACCGAAAGCCAGGTAATCAATATCGGGATAATTCAATCCCAAGCTATAGAAATCAGAAAAAGAGTGTCGGCAGCTCAGCAAGGTATACTTTCTAAGGTGGAAACGATTCAAAACAACTTCCAACTCATTGATAGAGTACTGGAAAACCTCTCTCTCAGAGAAAACGAAGTTGGGGCGGCTCTGGTTGCTTTCCAAGAGGCTATTATAGCCATGAAAAAAAGGGAAATAGGCAATAGTTCCGATTTTTCCATCCCAGAGCAGACGCGAGGTAACATCTTGCTGAAAGAATGGGAGTGTAACATATCAGAAGGTAGACAACAAGCTAAAGAGGTAAGAAAATCTTGTGAAGAAACTTTCAGTTTTCTAGATGGGAGTTGGTTGGGTTTCAATGGTGAAAGCAACACTGAGATACTAGGTCGGATCAATACAACCAAGAATCTGCTCAATATCAAGGAAAATGAAGAAAGAGAGTTGGCTGAAATATCACAAATAACCCAGACGGACATAGTCCAAATAGATAAATGGCTAATTAAACCGAGTGTACAATTATGTTCTATCATCGCCAAAGACCAATAGGTGGAAGGAAAGTTGTCACAATTGGTGAAGGATTGTTACACTTTTGAGACAAATAATCAAGCAGAACCTTCTAAGTTGATATCCCATCTGGTGGAGAAGTAAGTCACTTTCACCGAGCATGCGAAGGGGCAGGTTTTCGGTACCAAATAAGGACAGAGACAAAGAATTGAAACGTTTAATCTCCTTTTGTTGTAACCGAAAACCTCTGGAATGATTGAGATTCAAGCATATAGAAATTTGTATAAATATACACTTTGAAGAAAGAAAAAAAGGGCTGGACCTTTTTGGTCGATTGTAATAGAGGCTATCTCCTTTTGAGAATTAATGCAAAGCAATTCGAAGACTCCTGATTCCGTCAAGACTATGTTATGAGTTTGTTTTCTTTGTGATTTCATATTCAATTTCATTTTGCTTATATATGTCTGATGAATGTTTCATTGCAATTTAGTAAAACCTCTACTGTGGTGATCAATTTTTCGTTATCTATATCGTTTACAGTTTTTTCTCTGTATCAGCTATTAGCAGGTACAAGACTTGTGAACCTTTTAGATTGTCATATTTTATGCTTCATCATATTCCTTCTTATATTATTTTCTTCTTCTGTTTACAGGGTGAGATTCTCCCTTGATAGGAGCCTTGCTTTATAGACAGCTTAATGTTTTTCTCATATTTCACACACCATTTATCTAAAATATAACTCAGTTACGGAAAAAGGCCTTTGGTTTTCATTTTTTCCTTAATATTGGATTCAAAGTTCTCTTTTATAAGATCAAATTGATACAACATCAAAATTTTCGAACTCATTTTTAGTTTATTGTTCCTCTGTGAATGTCCCCGTTGTAAGACAGCCCAATATTGAACCTGATTTATTGGACCAAACCCATATCGCCTAAACCTTTTCGATAATATACTTAAAACAGCCAACACCCGAGTAGAACTTAAGCGCTCATGGGTCGCGATTGAACGAGATATAAATATTCAGGAACAGTTGGAAGCAAGACAGTGACAACCTGGAAATTATCCTTAGCTTCCTTTCCCGAAGGTTGATGCTTTCCCCCTCCTTACTCTTCACTCACTTTCAGATTCCTAGACACTGTACTTTCTAAGCCTTAAGTATAGATTCTCGAACAACAACCGTCACTGACTTCATCTTCATCTGATGATGAGATGTCTTATTTGGTGCATAAGCTTTTCTTGAAAACTTTCTTTGTGGTTCTTTTGCCTTTATATGTTTGTTTTATATTTGAGTAATCTTCATCATTCCTCTTATTTTTCTTATGAGGACATTTGTTAGCAAAATGACCAATACCATCACAATTAAAACAAATCAAAGGAAACTTACCTTTATATCTGGCATTGGTTCCCTTGTTAAATATTTTGACAAAGTTGACCATTTCTTCATCATCTTAAGAGATGTCACTGTTGTTGCTATGTTATTTTGCCTTTTTCTTTTACCTTTTGGATGCTTTGAAAACTGCTTCTTTTATATCTGGATTTTCCTATTCAGTTCTCATTTCATATGCTGTGAATATTCAATGTAGTTTGTCCATGCTTATTGAGTCTAGATATGCTCTTTATTCTAGTGTTGATATCTTAGGATCAAATCTCATAGGGAGAGATCTTAGTACCTTTTGAACAATTACAGATTCTTTAATTTCTTCTCCCAATCCTATGATTTCATTTACTATTTCATCGACTCGTAAGAATTATGCTGCAATATCCTCATCTTCCTTCATCTTTAGTTGTTCGAATTGACCTCTATAAGTTTGAAGCTTTGCTAGTTTGACTTTTGAATCTCTTTCATAAATATTTTAAATCTTGTCCCAAATCTCTTTAGTAGATTTACAATGTATAATTTTGGTGTAAATTGATTCACAAAGACCATTCAGAAGTGCATTTGTGGCTTTGGAATTATTTTACCTGATTTTTATTTCTTTTTCATTTGTCGGCGAAATTGTTGGTTCTTTATATCCATCTACAACTGATTGCCAAATTTCAAATCTCTGTGCTTGTATATATGTTTTCATACTTCTGCTCCAAAATGCATACTTCTGTCCATCAAATTGTGGTATTCCATTTTATACATGTTGTTGCTCTCCATGATCTACCTTTCAATGATTAAACCGATTTCTGAAGGAACCTTCTATGATACCAATTGTTGGATTACTGAGAGGGGGGTGAATTAGTAATAGAGAAATTTAATCCTTTTTAACCATATAATGCAAGTGTTATATAAATGTAGCATTATCATCCAATAATTGTAGAGTAAATAAACAATGAACAAATGAGAAATCATACACACACAGTACACCAATGTTTTTACGTGGAAACCCAAAGTGGGAGAAAATCACATAATGCTTTTTCTTATATGTCTTAAAAAATTAAATTCATTGGAAGCACGAACTTCCTTTGTTTTCTAGCTGCAATTGAAGGAGGCTCCAACCCCCTCTCTTCTCAGGCTACAACCTAAGGGAAGCTCAAACTCCCCAATTCTCTGGTTACAACTAGAAGGAGGCTACAACCCCCTAAGTTCTCTGGCTACAACCGGAAGGTGGCTACAACCACCTATCCTTGCCCCATCCAACCTCCCTCACGTATAAATGCCAAATGTAGACAACCTGTCACTGTCACTAAATCAACCACTTTCACTATCAACCTGTACCAATCAACCTGCACCAAACTACATGTACCAATAACCTGAACCAACATGTACCATGCATCAACCATGCATCAACCTTGAGTCATCAAGATGTACCAACATCATCAACTATACACCTCATGTATGTGCCAACTCATCAACTATACACCTCATGTATGTGCCAACTCATCAACTACTTGTCTCAACCATGTACCCAACATGTACCTCAACCATATAACAAAGACATACACCAATATAACCATCAAAATTTATCTAAAAAATCATCACTCTATCCATAAACAAAATACCATAAACCTTTACATCAAACCATGTGCCACAACCTCATTTTTATGTAGCCTCAAGCTAAACCAACAACTTCAACAACACATCACACCCAAAAGACCAATACCCATATGCCAAATCCCAACTATATCCCTCAACAAATATGATATATGCAACAATATTGAGCATCCAATACCATCTCAAGAGATAAACCCTAGCTCACAAAACATACCTCAAACAAGATGTGCCATATCTCTCATAAATAAACCCCAACCATGTTGTTGCCACAATTTTTTTGTTGCACTTTTTCTGCCATGATTTTTTTGTCGCACTTTTTTTCCACAATTTTTCTGTCGCACTTTTTCTGCTGTGATTTTTGTGCCGCAGTTTTCCTACCACACTTTTTCTGCCGCAATTTTCCTACCACACTTTTTCTGCTACACTTTTCCTGCTGCACTTTTCTCTGTCAATAATGCCTGCCCAAATAACCTTTCACAAAATAGATATTCAATAGGTTCAAGTGTGATTAAATGAGAGAGCCTTTCCTCTTATTTATATTTTTCATGTAGCATCCCACTTTCCTTATTTTATGGAGTTCTCCATTAACTTTATTATTTAAATAATTTATTTTCCAAACACTTTGACTACTTTGACCTTTTGGCACTTCTAGATGACTCATGAGGGTTCTCCAACTTCACATGGCCATAACTCACTAACCGTGAGGAGTTTTGTGGCGTTCCACATACCATCAGAAATGGCATGACATGCACTATGTACTGACACAAGAATGAAAATTGGAAATACTATATAATGGTTGGTTTGAGGTGAAACCTCTCTTGAACATTGTGAGGCACAACAAATTACTTGACAACATTGACTCGACTAAGAGATAGACCAAAACATAGTGTGACGATCACTGGGGCACTCTTCAGGTGAGCCGAAAGAGTATGAGGACTCATAGGATTGGTATGATTCAAAGACAACTATATTATCCAAATGTAAGAGGAGAAGAAAATTGGTGCCATGTTCAAGGGCGACAACAGACAAATGCCATAATGTTTTCCAAAAACTTCACCCACTTCATTCAATCCCCCCCCCCACCATGATTGGCGAGTGCCTCTTTGTTTTTAAATGATCTTGAGGAGGATGACATATGCTCAGTATAGCTCATCTTCAATGAGTCCCTCATCACATGTTTAATGAACCTGAAGAAGGAGGGGTTTGATCCCATATGGGTCCTTCAATGTGTGATTTTATGAGCCCAAAGAAGGAAAGATCAAAGATATTTTCATGTTTAGAGAGTTTGAAAATATATTAAAGAAGACTCCAAGGTTGAATTTTTTATAAATTTAGTACTCTGAGCATGAAAAAGTGTAAAAAAATACAAGGGAGAACTCTTCTAGTCATGATTAACTAGAGTATACCTTTTTCATAACTAGTCCATCCAGTCCAAAAAAGGGTTAAACTTACACCGAATAGACTCTCTTTCAAATCCTTTTAATGAGTGTGAAAGGAAACAAGCTCAATCAACAATATTTTCATGTTTAGGGAGTCTGAAAAGAGCTTAAAGGAGACTCCAAAGAGTTCTTTTTTCATAGTGTGAAGTCTGATAAAAATATGCTCGGTTGTCTGCTTCATTTTTTAACTAGATTGACATAGAAAGTGAACTGTGCTTAGGGTTGGTTTGATTTTTACACGATCTTGAAATAGAGAAGAAAATTGTGCTCAGGGTTGGTTTCATTTTTACACGAGCTTGAAACAAAGAATAAAAGTGTGCTCAAGGTCAGTTTCACTTTAACACGAACTTGAAACAAAGAATAAAATTGTGCTCGAGGCCAGTTTCCGTTTTACATGAGCTTGAAACTAAACATAAGTTGTGCTTGGGGTTGGTTTCATTTATTAATGAGCTTGAAACAAGAAAATAAATTATGCTCGAGGTTGGTTTCATTTTTAAACGAGTTTGAAACTGAACATAAAATATGCTTGGGGTTAGTTTTATTTTTTAAACCAGCTTGAAACAAGAAAATAAATTGTGCTCTGGGTCGGTTTCATTTTTACATGAGCTTGAAACTAAAAATAAACTATGCTTGGGATTAGTTTTATTTTTAAATGAGTTTGAAACCAAAGATGAAATTTTTCTCAGGTGATACCAATTGTTAGCACTAGGAATCACCCTCATATTGCATAGAAGGTAACCCCAATACTCATCAGGTTATATGTAAATGTAAATGACTGTTTAATTAGGTCAATTGGATAAGACTCAAGATAATAATGTTCTAACTCAGAAATATGGGCTAGTATGCACAAGAAATTGAGGTCTTGATCAACTTCAGTCAGTAAGTGGGAGTAAAGGTGAATAAAAGGAAGACTTTGGTGAGAGAAATGTAGAGGTTTGCTATGCACATCAGGTCTTCAAGCAACCTAAGGAGGAAAAACTCAAACACAAGATCTTCTTGAATTCAAATTTTAAGGAAACTGAAGAACATCATAACAGTACTATAATCAAACATTCATCATAATACAGCTACAACAATCCATGTGAATCATTCAATCATGAATACTTCATTATCAGAGGTAAATAAGATGGAATAAGAAAGCTGACTTATATTAATCAAGAGGTCTCAAATCAAGTACATAACCAGAGAACTTGTATGCTTCATCTAAATATTACAATAAGGGAGCCTAGCTCAACCATTCGAACCTACTAAAGCATATGGATTGTCTTTTTATAACAAAACGGGAAGGCTACAGCTAGAGGTGCGAGCTGGCCTTCCTCCCATAAAATTCTCCAAATAGTTATTTTACTAATAACTAAGAAAACAACTATGCTATCAAAAGGGAAAATATTGGCCACTAATCCAACCAACTTTAAACTAACTTGATCTTCATTTATGCACATCCCCTTGCATGCCATGTGTCTTTCAAAGGTTGTAATATGTCATCATGATGTCAGCTACCACCTCAACCATTATCCATATCATCAACCACTCACAAGAATGATAACTCATACTCCTTGATTACAGGTTCATGTTGGTAGCGTCATTCGGTAGCACACTGGGTAGCGAGCTTTTGTAGCGCCTTCACAAATTCATCAACACATTTTGTAGCATAATCTCAAAAATAAACCTGCAGAATGAGTAGCACATGAGTCTGTGTATCTCTGTGTGTAATTCAGTCTATGTATGAAATTCGGTAGCGCCAAAGTCTGTGTAATTTAGTCTCTGTATAAAGTTCACTAGTGCCAAAGCCTGTGTAATGTGTGCGCATATCGGTAGCGCCAATGTTGAACTGGTCCCATTGAATGTGTAGCGCCCAACATAAAAATAAATTAGGTATCACCCTGTGGAAATTAGCAGCGCCATCGCTACACCAGTCTTAGGATATTTGGTAGCGATGTAGGTAGCAGACTGATAGTGTATGAAAAATAAATTATTTCATAGCACAATATCACTACATAATGTCTGTTTTATTTTTGTATGAAGAGATTAACTCTTAGAAAAGCAAAAAAACCTTGAGCTAGACTTGTTAGGAGCCTGTAAAGCCTGTATAAGTGGCAAAAATAATAATTCCTCGATCACTTATCTTTGCAAAAAGAGGCCATTCTAAAAAATGGAGCTCACCTTTCACCCATCACTTCATCAACCTGACACTCCTTCTTGTGGAAGGAGGACCTCCTTTTGGCATATCATCATGCTCTCCTTTTGTAGTAATAGGATTCTTCACTGGAGGTGTGCTTTTCTTGACTATTGGTTTCTCCTTTTCAATAGAAGCTTCAACCAACACATTCAAATTTTTCCGAGCCACCTCATCCTTTAATTGTTGCAAATCTGCTTTGAGTTTTCTATTCTGAGACTGAAAGTCTTTGTTTTGTCTATAAGGGTTCTTAAGCTGCATATGGAGAGGTTGAGCTCTTCTTGCTTCAAATATTGCTAAATCAAGAGTGTGGTTGTAACCATCCATGAGTTCCTTCATCTTAATCCTTTCATATAGGCCTTATGATTTGAAACGAGCCACCTCCTTCCTAGCTTCCCTGAGTTGTTTAATCAATATTTTGAAGGTCTGGTTGCTAGGTGGAGTGGTGATGTTGACAGTCTCAACAAGATTCTTTATGGATTCATCTTCCTGCTGCATAGGGACTACATCTACCATCTCAACAGGATTCTCAATGCCTTTTCCCTTATCTCTTTTTTTCTTCAGAATAGAAACCTTTGGTAGGACTTGTGTTCCAACAGCCTCCTTGAGAGCTAATGATCTTGTAAAATGTCTTCTGACTTTTGTACTAGATGTTGAAGGAGATGAATAAAGTGAAATTTCCTTGATTTTTTGGTTTTCACTTTAGTAGAGGAAGGGACCTCTTCCAATTCTGGTGCAGGAGGGGGTGAAAGGTCTCTTTGTGGAGAATGATAAGCCTTTTTCTCTATTTCTTCCACTTCTTTGATGATCTCTTGGTATTGGGTAGGGGCCCTGCTCTTTATTTTCTTACTAGCTCCTGATGGAGTAGTACTAGTGGATGGAAAAGGAATTTGTATCTTTGACTGAGGAGTGGATCCTATGTCCAACTTCATGTGAGTAGAAACAATGAATTGTTCCCATGGAATGTTCCTCTTTCTCAGTTCTTCTGAAACCAACATTCTAATCAACCCAGAATGAAACATACTAGTATCCACAACCTTGGATTTGGATTGAACTTTATCTCACATTTTCCCTATGCTTCTCAACAAGTAGAAAGGAATGTTCATTTCATCTTTACTAGTAAAATGAAGCAGAAACCTTATATGGTACTTGTATAGTGTATTAAACCTCCCCTCACACGTGAAGTATCTTTGGATGATCTTCAACCTTTTATCAAAATATCCAACTAGATGAATTCTTAGTACCCCTTTGGACAATTTGTTAGTCTGATACTCTAGCTTAAGGAAGTCTTTGGAGAAGGTTGCATTCAAAGCCATGGATTTAAGCCATTTCTCTCCTGTGATAGGAATCCCTGTGGCTGTTGAAATGGAGGTTTCAGACACCTCAAACTCTATATCTCCTACCTTTGTCTTAAGGCCATAAAAATGTGAGTAAAATTGTCTTGCCACCTTAGGATCTCCCCTATGCATGTTTTGGTAGAAATAAAAGCAACCCACCCTTTGAAAAACTTCCCTAACCATGGGCTCTACCTCAAATAAATGCATGTCTGCAGGTTCGGTTCTGACCATAGTGCCTCCCTTGTGATATTTATTATTATAAGGTGTCTCCATGGGTTAAGATGAGAGGTTAAGGGATATGGTGAAGGAAATCACTGCAATGGTCTTGGAAAACTGGTTAAAAACACTCCAATACAAAGTGGAGGAGGCAGGGGAAAGAACAGCGAGGTTCAACAATGCTTTTGGGTAGCGCAACGTGCACACAAGGAGAAAACATTGCTTGGGAAATTAAATTATTCGAAAGCAAGGTGAACGGTTTTATGATAATTGAGCGCCAAGTGATATGACTACAATTTTTTGTAGGAGAAAGGACAAATAGGTATGAAGGAGGGACGATTTGTAGAGATGATCGCTACCCAAGATCCATGCGACAATTACTACCTCAAATTTGATATGCATAGGAGGGAAACCATTGAATACCTTCATAATGATGATAACAAGAGTTCTGTAGTTGTTTTAGGAGATTACCATGAAAATATTGGCTTCCAAAACCACCTTAGTAACCGATCACGTAGTGCTACTGCCAACTGGTCCGAACTAATAGTTTTAGCAGCTCCAAGTTTTGAACATTCAAATCTTGAAAACCGTTAGCAAGCTCATAAAGATCAAATCCTCGAAGGCATATTTTAACTAATCAAGGTGTTGAAAACAAGGTATTCATGATATCAGCACTATGATAATGAATCATGGCAAATAATGAAGGACAAGGAGTGTGCTACGGAAACTCCTAGTGAGTTGGCAGCGCTCCTTTTTTTTTAAAAATGATTTGACCATTTTAAAAGGACAAAGGGACAACATGGCAAGGATACAAAGGTATGAGTGAGATGAGTGACATGTCAATTCAAGTTGGTCATGGGATGAGTCGGGCTTAGTTTCAAGTCATGAAGTGAGTCAAAACATAAGCCAAGAAAATGAACCTAGGCCAAACATTTATGTGAGGGTCAAAACTTGAGTCATCACTTAAGCCTTCATTTATTCAAGGTAACCTAAGCAAATCACACTTTAAGAAAATAAATCAAAATTTAAAATCTAAAGGCTTAAAAAACTTAAAACTTAAGGGCTAAAGACCCAAGTCAACTTAGTGTGATAACATTGGCTCCATAGGGGATGGCATGCTCCTTGCGGACTGGAAAGAACAAGCACTTTCAGTGCCTTATCCTAGGGCTATGGGGTCAATTATTAAAACAAAAATCAAATAAAATTGATATTTACAATGGCATGGAAAGCCACTCATGGCTCAGGCAAAGTACTTTTTCAGAAAATGCCCATTGACAGGGCCACCAAAAACTTCAGAATCCTCCAAATTCTGCAACTTGTAAGTGTTATTTGAAAATACCTCAGAAATTTTGAAGGGACCGATCCACAAGGCCTCAAATTTATCGTGTTTGCCTTTATCTTGCTTGGGTGCATCCCACTTGATTAATAGATCTCCCAGCTGGAAATCCTTTTTGTTTACCTTCTTTTCAAAGGCTTGCTTAATCTTCTGTTAATGGTCATGTGCTTTGTCCCGTAGTTTCTCCCTAGTCTGCTACACTTCTACCTGTTGTTGTATTATTCTGATCATATCATCAGGTTATCCTTCGTAGTATTGGAAGAATTTACCACAAGAAAGGAAAGATGGCCTCAAATCCATACACAAGATGGAAAGGAGAGACACAAAGGGATCTCTTTGTTGTCACTCTATCAGCCCATAAAGAAAATTTGAGCTTTGAATCCCATGCTTTCTTGTTGTCCTCTAACAATCTCTTGATGATCTTTATAAGGCTCTTGTTAGAGGACTCTGCCAGTCCATTCCCTTGGGGGTAGTAAGGAGTAGATTGAATCAATGTTATTCCAAACTGTTCACAAAACTTGATCAATGGTTCATCCTTGAAAGATGCAGCATTATCAGTGACAATTCTGTTCGAACAACAAATCCTTTCCATAATATACTCAAGAAAACCAATGATTACCTTGTGGGAGGCATTCCTTGTAGGGATGGCTTCTATCCACTTACTAAAGTAATCAGTGGCAATCAAGATCCACCTATGTTGAACACTTCAAGCAGGATGAATTTCCCCAATAAAATCTAGGCCCTGTTATCCCCAATTTCTAAGGATAACTAGGAGATCATGTCTCGAGGCCCACAGGTCCTAGACATGGAGTACCGAGAGCAGGATTGACCTGAGCATGGCCCTGGAGGGCCCATCCTTTTCTTCTTTCATCAGATTCATCTTGTCAGCCACAACAACATCCATCACCATCGTCTTGGTATTGTATCGGAGAAGGCTCTTGCTCCATGAGGTAATTGGTCCAGGTATCATGGTATGTGTCACTTTTGATCATTATAACCTTTGGATATATGTATCTGACTCCTTTTATCTCTGATGACTACTTGGATCTTACATTAACCCACTTGACCATGGTCGGGGGGATTGACAAGGTGCCCTAGCAAGCTTGTACCCATAGGTTTTGGTTTGCCACTTGGGGATTTCTGAAGAGCCATTGTCCACTCCCATCATACCACCACTTTTCCATCTTATCTCTCGCTCATCTGTCCCATTCCCCTTGTCCAGGCATTAGGATGATCTGTTTGTGGGGTTTCACATTATCTCGTGGGAAGAAGGGGCTAAAGGTCCAGAAGGTAGAAGCAACTGGTAAAATATAAAAGCCTAGAAATAAAACCTCAAGATGCTTCGCCCAGGGATCTCCGAGGAGGCAATAAAAGGCCTCCCAACAAGAAACAAGAGGGACCCGAAAAAAATAACAAAAACAAGACCTAGTCAAGAGGATAGGGAGTCTCATCATGAGCCAACCTATTATGTTCATAGGTACCTAACAGCATGAAATTTCCACCATCTGGTTACCATGCCAGGGCAATGACCTTTGGTTCCATGGCCAAGGGAAAGGGGGTCTCATCACAAGCCAGCCTTATCATCTCTGTGAAAGTACTTGTGGGTAACACTGTCAGCTCTAGTCACCATGCCAAGGCAGTGTCCTCTGGTTAGCCCTTGAATAAAAAAGAAAAAGAAGAAGAAAAAGAAAATAAAGGCAAGAAAGGGCTTGGAAAAAATTACATCCATGACGGGTACAACTCACCTTCTACAAAGGCACCCATAGGTAATATCATGCATCCCTAGCTCTCACTCTACCCGTATGTCTGGACATCCCTTAGCCACATCACCTCATTTACATGGCTTGGATGAAACCCCTTGGAAACTTTCCTTTCCTTATGGATACTAGCCTAATCGGGTGTCTTGTCCTTTTTTCTCAACCTTGTATTGTAGGTTTTTGTAATATCTTTGAGCTATTGAATGATGTATCATGGTTTTTATGCATATGTTTGATAATATTAATGATGAAATGTGACTAACATTTCTATGATCCCTGTGACTAATGAGCCCATGGAGGGCATAGTTTTTTATGTGCAGGACCATGCCCGACGGACAAGTACCATTTGGACCGGTACACATGGGGAGATGATTAGTTAGGACCTCCATGGGGCTGAAGAGTCCATCATATGGTTGTTGAGACCTTGGCAAAGGGGTAGAGACAGGACAGTGTTTGACCGAGGTTGTGCACTGGAGAAGAAGAGGACGTTTCACCAGAGGCACTTTGGCAGAGCCCGACCTATGGGGAATGACCCCTTTTCAGTGGAATGTTGGCCTTGGAAGGCTCAAAGCATCCCCATCCTTACCATGACATCATCCAGCTTCATGGTCATTCTTGGAGGCATATTGGGCAGCAGTGGCACGTGTGGCATGTTGGAGAGGCCCCTGGGGGGTCAACGTTTTGCTCCTGGATGCTTCATCTGCCCTAAAAGGGGCTAGCGCTTCCCTTGAAGGAGATTTTACCTTTATTACAACTCAGTTAGGGTTTTAATTTGACATTTTAATGTAAAAATAGTATGATTTTGGTTTAAATCCTTGTCGGCTAATTTTTATGACCTAAAATTAATTAGAGGTCATTGATACAGTATATATTGAGGAGTTTTATCCTCATTTTGACATAACTCATCACTCACTGTCCTAGTGAGATCTGATTTTTGCACCCTAATTGGGTATTTCTTCTCTTTAAGTGAGGCGCACTTGTTGAAGGAGGGCATTTCTTGGCATTTTTGGCATTTCTCTTGAAGGAAGGTTTACAACTAGGGTTTGCAATGCTATTTCATGATGATATGTAAGTGTTTTTTCTGCAAAACTTCTTGCTTGAATGGTTGTAGTCTTATATTCTTGCATTTATTATAAACTTTGCTGATTTTAAAACCCTAGGGGACAAACACACAAGTAGGTCGTTGTCTCATGTCCCCTAAAAGAGAAATTTTCAGCCATCAAAGAACGAAGGAAGAGCCTATCCATTGCTACACTCTTATTGCTTCTTCCCCTTGTGCTAGCTATACCTTTAAAGGTCAAGAAGGAGGAGACGTCTCAGGCCTAGGTTATCTATACCTAGGGTCGTCCTGCTTCTAGGGTTTGGTGATAGGGCCTTGCTTTAGCAACACTCTCCCTCACCACACTCTCGTGTCTTGATTTATCTTTTATGCTAGCCATTTTTCCAAGTTAAATCTAAGGAAGGAGGAAAGAGCACGAGGCCTTGCTTTAGCAACACAGGAGTGATCCTATTTCCCCTAGGGTTTTGTTTATGGAGCCCTGCCATAGCAACACTTCAGAACCCTTCCCTCTAGTCCTTAGCTTTTTACCTTCAACCCTTGCATCCTCCCTTAATTTGACTCCATTTACCCTTAGGCACTAATCTTAGGCCTCCAACGTTGAAGTGATAGTGGTCAAATAACTCTCAAAACCTTTGCTAAATTGAAACCCTAACTAACTACTAACCCTAATAAGGTTGACGTCATCCTTGGTTATTCCATCTTGACGCAACAAGTTCTCTTTATAGGCAATTAGATGATGGTTTAAAGTATTTATTGAATAAGGGATTGATTGGACATAATGATTGCTACATCATCTTGGTATTTATTGATGAATTGATATTACTTCATTGTTGTATTAATAAACATTGATCTCGTCAATATCTATTGCTTATATATTGATATCAGATAGTTATCTGAAATACTAACCCTTTGAATCATAGCCTGCATGTATTAGTCTGTTGTTTCTTTGTTCCAGATAGGTGTTCTCATTTGGGCCTACACTTCATTATTGGCAGTTTAGGCGGACTATCTACTCTTGGTGGTGACATGTGAAGAGGGAATTTTACTTTGACCTTTATACCTTAGCCTCTTCAAAACTCCAGGTTACCAAGGACGTCTCCCCTGGCCCTAACCTCCCTAAAGAGAAAGAACCTCCCTATCGTGGTGACATTGGGTGGGGTAGGTTCCTGTTACGCCATTTTGGCCTCTATATTCTATCCTTTTGACCTAGCTACAAACTGTGCGATAACAGGCCCCACTATTGAAAGGGTCCTGAAGCTACCACATGCTTCAATGGAAAATACTTGAGTTGTTTCTTTCCAGAGAATCTGTCACTCTTAAAACAAGCTCTAATCTTCACACAAACATCTATGAATAGACTAGGCCAAAAATTCCCAGCCCTGAGAATCTTATATGATGTGGTTCTCCAGAAGTGATTCCCCCCACATAAACTGTCATGAAAATCAAACATAATCTTTTGGGATTCCTGTGGGTCTAGGCCTCTCCAAATAACTCCTAAAGGATCTTTTGAATACAAGACTTGGTCAACAAGACAATATTTGATTGATTTGAGCTTCAAAGATCTTACCTTTTTTTTATCCATACCATCAGGAGGCTTCAACTTCTGAAGAAAGAATATAATGTCCTTGTACCAAGTGCATTCTGCCAATGGAGGGCTGACTTGAGAGTCTTTATCAGACAACTCAGCTTGTTGATTTTCTGAGCAAATGTTGATGAAATTAACCCCCAAAGATTTGCAATTAGATTTATCCAGCAACCTAGCTAAACCTTGGCCTTTAATAAATTTGGTGGGATTAATTCAAGATCAAACTCAATGATTTTGGCAATCCACTTGCTCCTTCTTACATCTATGTCAGGTTGCATGAGAATATCCTTCACTGAGGCTGAAAGGACATATGCAATGAATTTTGAATGCAACACATAGACTCTGAAAGCCTTGAGAGCTTTGACCAAAGCATAGGCCTGCTTTTCCATGATGTCACATTGTATTTCATCATATCTCAATGCCCTGCTGAAAAAAGCAATGGGCTGCTCTAACCCTTCAACATTCTTCTGCAATAAAACAACTTCCACTGTGTCAAATGAAGAAAAAGAAAAAATCAGAAAATCCTTGGAGTAGTCAGGACTGATGAGCATAGGGGATTCAGTCAAGGCCTTATTTATTTTATCAAAAGAATTTTTAGACTCAAAGGTCCATTTGATTTCGTTTCCTTTCCTCAACATGGTTGTAATATACTTTTCCAATTCAACAAAATTTGAAACAAACCTTCTCAAACAATTAATTTTCCCCAAGAAAGACTGAACTTCCTTCTCGGATATGAGGAGTGACAAGGTTCGGATAGCTTCTACTCTGCTTGAATGAATCCTCACCCCTTCAGCTGATACAATGTGCCCCAATAATTTCCCCTCCTTCATGGAAAACAATGACTTTTTTGGATTTAAAGAGAGACCAAATTTTTTTCATTTCAAGAAGACCATTTTTAAATGATCATAATGTTATTTATCAGATTGTGAGAACATTGCTATGTCATTCAAATAAATGACTACAAACTTGTCCTTCTCTCCAATAAAGGCTATGTCCATGGTTCGCTGAAAGGTCGCCCCTGCGTTCATCAACCTAAAGTGCATCTTAGCGTACATGAATATACCCCAAGGAGTAGTGAAGGTTGTCTTCTCTCTATCTTTTGGCAAGACAAAGATCTAATTGTAGCCAGAAAATCCATCAATCATAGACATCTTAGATGCACCTGTCACCCTCTGTAGTATGTGCTCCATCTTTGGCAGGGGGTAATTATCCTTCTTAGAGATTCTGTTCAGATTTTAGAAATCGACACAAAGTATGATTTCTCCATTCTTTTTTCTCACTGGGACCAAGTTGGCCACCCATTCAGAATACCTCAAAGGAATGATAATCTTGGAATCCAAAATCTTTTTTACCTCTTTTTCCATAATAGGCAGCAACATAGGATTTATTTGTCTCAATTTCTGCCTAAATGGCTTGGTCTCTTCCTTCAATGGGATATTATGTTATATGGTGTTTGTGTCATATGTTCTAAGATATTCATATGTTCAGGCAAACAAATTAGCAAACTCTTTTAACAACTCATCATATTCAGCCCTTTGTTCCTTTGATAAGTTGCTTGACAACTTGAAAAATGTTGGATCCTTCTCTGTACCCACATTGAATTCAGTTACATCAACATCATCAGTTGAAACTTTAACCTTCAATGCCACATCATTCTTGTCAAACAGTCTTTCCAAAGGAACTAGTCCTTTTGGAATATGGTTGCTAGGCAATTGAACAATATGATGATTAGCAATTTTATTTAGAAAAACATCAGCATGAGGATTATTTTCAGAATCATGATCTTGATCAATATGTAATGCAGAAAACTCATCAACAGTATCAAGAAATATTTTGATCTCAAGATCTTCCTCAAACACCTTCCAATGCTTGACATTGTCAGCTATAGAGGGCCTGTATTTCACTTCTAAATCATACTTGAGTTTAGGTGGCAAAGGGACTCTGAAATTACTTATTGAAACAGCCAAAACATTAGCCATGGTATTCTCCTCTCTTGGAATAAATGAAATATTGAAAGCTAAGAAGAAACTGTCAACTAGATCCCACACTTCATTTCTATAAGTCCTTAGCCTAGGGTGCTTAGCTTGATAAATATTTTTTATCCGATGGACAATTAACTCAGCATCCCAAAAAACTAATATCTCTTCAATCCCCATGTCTTTTGCAGCCCTCAAACCCAAAACAAGAGCTTCAGACTCTGTGACATTGTTGGTAGTTTCAAATTCTAGCTTGTAGGAAAAAGATATAGTCTCTTGAGTAGGTAAAACAAAGACCACTCCAACACCAGCACCTTCCCTAGAAGAGGCTACATCAAATAGCATCTTCCAAACAGAGTTGGTTGGAGGAGAATCTTCACAAAAAGTAATGGATTGTTTTCTGATTTCAAGAGGAGGTTCAGGAGCATCAGTGAGCTTCAATATATTGAATCCCAAATCAGTATCAAGTAAAAAAATAGGATGGTCAGTGGGGTTTTCTTCGTCACTAATAATGTAGGCCAATTGAGCTTCCTTGTAAAGTCTTCTATGCTCCCCCCCAAACACAAGAATGGTAGCATATGTGAGGTCCATCTGCAAGGTTCCCCCAAGTATTTTTATCTAAGACCTTGACAAGAGCATACCAAAATTGGGAGGAACATCAGCCACCACGATATCCATGACCACACTTTTCATGGGCAACTGAAACAAGGTCACAACGAGATCTTTGATGACCCCAAGACACTTCACTTTCCTATATTCAAAAGAATATAAGTCGTGATAAGTTTTTGTGATTTCTAATCCAAGTTCATCCATGACTCTTTTTGGCATGAGATTTTTAGATGCCCCTGAGTCCATCAAATAGTTATGCAACACCTTATCATGTATGTTCAGTGATGTATAGAAGGGAGGGGATGAATCATCTCTATATTCTATCAAAGGTCCTAAGATGAATGTTGGATTTTCATCTTGAATATTTACTGAATCAGTGGCATTTGAGGAGGGTTCGGGCTGCAACATTTTGGAAAGATATTTTTTAAATTCTTCATATTTTATCAACTCCAAAAAAGGTACAGGGATCTTGATTTTTTGGATCTCGCTTTCAAAACTGAAGGAAGATGGAGATTTCAGAATCTCCTTGGCTTCTGGGGTAGGATTATTGACCAAAACTTGGGAGCTTTGAGCATCTTTTTGTTTGCTTCCAACTGTCACAGTCTTGGCATAATTTTCTGTTTTTGTGGGATGATCAGAAGTATCATTCTTTTCCTCTTTCTTTTTAGATCTCAAGTTATATCTATTAGGATTTTATTTTGCCTTCTCTCCCTTACTCAATTCATTTATTTGATTATCCATCAAGGGTTCCTCATATTCAGATTGGGTCAAGTGAGGGGATGGAGAGGTGTCACCTAGGTAATGAATCTCAGGATCAGTTTCTCCATTGTCTCCTTCTTCATCTGCCACAAGGTTGTTTTGTAAAGGAGTTTGACCTTTTGATCATCCCTATCTTTGTTTCTTGGATCTCTTGGAAGGATCTAAGGAGAATTATTGTGTCTCCTGAAGTTACCTTTGTTATCAACATTTTAAGTATTTCTATAAGTCTATTTTCCTTCAAGCTTTAACTTCTCCATCTTAGCAGAAAGAGACTTCAGTTCTATTTTTTCTCTTGTCCCTATCAAATTTCCCCCTAAGTTTTTCAGATTCTACTATGTTAGATTTTACCTCCAAGGCTGCATCTTGCATATGAGCTAAGGAGTCAGATCTTCTTTCTCTCAGTAGAAGGAGAAACTCAGGGTCAAAAGCACTGGAATAGGTGATTTTGGCATAGGTTTTTGTAGGCATTATCTCTGCAGGGATATTATTGTACATTTTGTTGAATCATTTAGAGAAATAAGAGACATACTCTCCCTCTTTCCTCTTTAGGGATCCAAATTCTGTGATATAATACAAAATGTCTTTTTTATCCTACCACTGTCTCAAAAAAGCATCATCTAAAGCCTCAATCCCAACAATGGATCCAGGGGTCAAACCCCTAAACCATTTCCTAGCCTCACCATCAAGGCTATGGACAAAGACTCTCATCCACAAATCCTCATTTTCAATGTTTAGATTGTCTGCATAACTGAAGAAGGCAACAAGGTGTTCTTCAACATTTATGTCTTCTTCTCCTGTGAATTTGGGCATGTATTTTAGGTAATCTCTAGTAGGGAGAGCATTCATAGGCTGAGGTAAGATAAGAGGGGCATATCTAACAGCCACTATGGAATCCATCCTATTTCTAGGAGAGTTAGAACCTACCATTGGATTTTGAACTCTAGGTGAACAAGGAGGATAAGGAGACTTGACTGTGTGCACCTTAGGAGAAAAGGGAATGTAGGAAGGAGGAATTTTGGTTTTCACAGAAGAAGGATGAGTCTTGGAAGAAGATGGTATAGGATGCAAGGGAGATGAGATTTCCTCTTCTTTGGCTACATAAATTTTGATAGGAGGAGGAGTAGCAAAGCCTAAGGTAGGAAAATATTCAAGACTCTCAAGTCTGAACCACTTCACAATGTCAGGGGAGGCAAGGATTTCAAAATTTTCTTCTTTCAATTCAGGGCCAAAAGAGGAGTATTCAATAGGGAAATTTTCAAAATCCAAATTCTTAGATACGTCAACAAAAGGTAAAGGAGTCTTAATTGATATAACAACTAGAGTATTAAGGATGGAATCAGGCAACTGACCAGAAGTACTTGTTACAGCAGCAAAAAAACTTTCTTGAGAAGATTTTCCCTTCTTGATTATCTTCTTTGGGTCAGCTTCAGGTGGAACCAAATGTAGTTGTGGAGTGGACCTTGTGTGTCTACCTTTAGGAGCCACAACTGAAATAATGGAGTCGCCAAGTGCAAGCTGCAATCTTCAATATACTGAGTTCTAATGCACCTTCAAAATCAATAAGCTTTGTCGTTCAATCCCAGGGAAATGTCTTCAATCTTTTTCCTGACAATGACGCCAAGAATGTTAGCACTAGGAATCACCCTCAGATTGCATAGAAGGTAAGCCCAGTACCCATCAGGTTATATGTAAATGTAAATGAGTTTTTAATGAGGTCAAATGGATAAGACTCAAGATAATAATGTTCTAACTTAGAAATTTGGGCTAGCATGCACAAGAAATTAGGGTCTTGATCAACTCCAGTCAGTAAGTGGGAGTAAAGGTGAATAGAAGGAACACTTTGGTGAGGGAAATGTAGAGGTTTTATATGGACATCAGGTCTTCAAGCAGCCTAAGGAGGAAAAAATCAAACACAAGATCTTCTTGAATTCAAATTTTAAGGAAATTGAAGAACATCATAACAGTACTATAATCAAACGTTCATCATAATACAACTAAAATGATCCATGTGAATCATTCAATCATGAATACTTCAGTATCATAGGAAAATAAGATGGAATAAGAAATCTGACTTATATTAATCAAGAAGTCTCAAATCAAGTACATAACCAAAGAACCAGTATGCTTCAACAAAATATTACAATAAGGGAGCCTAGGTCAACCATTCGAACCTACTAAAGAATTTGGATTGTATTTTTATAACAAAAAGGGAAGGCAACAACTGGAGGTGCGATTTGTCCTTCCTCCCATAAAATTCTCCAAATAGTTATTTTAACTAACAACTATGCTATAAAAAGGGAAAATGTTGGCCACTGATCCAACCAACTTTAAACTAACTTGATTTTCATTGATGTGCACCCCCTTGCATGCCAAGTCTCTTGCAGAGGTTGTAAGTATTCATCATGTTGCCAGCTACCACCTTAGTCATTATCCATATCATCAGCCACTCACAAGAATGATAACTCATACTCCTTGATCCCGGGTTCCTATTGGTAGCGTCATTTGGTACCGAGATTTTGTAGCGCCTTCACAAAATACTCAGCACATTTCATAGCATAATCTCAAAAATAAGCTTGCAGAATGAGTAGCACCTGAGTCTGTGTATCTTTGTGTTTAATTTAGTCTCTTTATGAAATTCGATAGCCCCAAAGTCTGTGTAATTTAGTCTCTTTATAAAATTCGGTAGCGCCAAAGCTTGTGTAATGTGCATGTAATTCGATAGTTCCAATGTTGAACTGGTCCTGTTGAATGTGTAGCGTCTGACATCAACAAAAATTAGGTATAAATCTGTGGAAATTAGCAGTCCCATCGCTACACCAATCTTGGGATATTTGGTAGCATTGTAGGTAGCAGACTGATAGTATATGCAAAATAGACGATTATATAGCGCAGTAGCAATATAGAATGTCTGTGCTATTTCTGTATGAAGAGATTAACTCTTTGAAAATCACAAAAACCTTGAGCTGGACTTGTTAAGAGCCTGTAAAGCCTCTATAAGTGGAAAAAATAATAATTCCTCGATCACTTATCTTTGCAAAATGAGGCCATTCTAAAAAATGGAGCTCACCTTTCACCTATCACTTCATCAACCTGACACTCCTTCTTGTGGAAGGAGGACCTCCTTTTGGAACATCAACATGCTCTCCTTTTGTAGTAACAGGCTTCTTCACTGGAGGTGTGCTTTTCTTGACTACTGGTTTCTCTTTTTCAATAGAAGCTTCAACCAACACATTCAAATTTCTCTGAGCCACCTCATCCTTGAATTGTTGCAAATCTGCTTTGAGTTTTCTGTTCTGAGACTAAAAGTATATGTTTTTCCTATAACGGTCATTCTTGAGCTACTTATGGATAGGCTGGGCTCTTCTTCCTGCAAATATTTCTAAATAAAGAGTTTGGTTGTAGCCATCCATGAGTTCCTTCATCTTAATCCTTTCAGATAGGCCTTCTAATTTCAAGCGAGCCACCTCCTTTCTAGCTTCCCTGAGTTGTTTAATGAATCTTTTGAAGGTCAAGTTGCTATGTGGAGGGGTAATTTTGACAGTATCAACAAGCTTCTTTATGGCTTCATCTTCCTATTGCACATGGACTACATGTACCATCTCAATAGGCTTCTCAATGCCCTTGCCATTGTCTCTTTTTTTCTTCAGAATAGAAACCTTTGGTAGGACTTGTGTTCCAATAGCCTCCTTGAGAGATGATGATCTTGTGAAAGGTCTTCTAACTTTTGTACTAGATCTTGAAGGAGATGAGGAGAAGTTCAATTTCCTTCCTTTTTTGGTTGTGTCTTTAGTAGAGGAAGGGACCTCTTCCAATTCTGGTGTAGGAGGGGGTGAAAGGTCTCTTTGTGGAGAATGATAAGCCTCCTTCTCTGTTTCTTCCACTTCTTTGATGATCTCTTGGTCTTGGGTAGGGGCCCTGCTATTTCTTTTCTTGTTGGCTCCTGCTGGAGCAATACTAGTGGATGGAAAAGGACTTTGTATATTTGACTGAGAAGTGGATGCTATGTCCAACTTCATGTGAGCAGAAACAATGAATTTTTCCCATGGAATGTTCCTCTTTCTCAGTTCTTCTGAAACCAACATTCTAATCAACCCAGAATGAAAAATACTAGTATCCACAGCCTTGGATTTGAATTGAACTCTATCTGACATTTTCCCTATGCTTCTCAACAATTAGAAAGGAATGTTCATTTCATCTTTACCAGTAAAATGAAGCAGAATCCTTATATGGTACTTGTATAGTGCATTAAACCTCCCCTCACACGTGAAGTATCTTTGGATGATCTTCAACATTTTATCAAAATATTCAACTATATGACTTCTTGGTACCACTTTGGAAAGGTTGTCAGTCTGATACTCTGGCTTAAGGAAGTATTTGGAGAAGGTTGCATTCAAATCCATGGATTTAAACCATTTATCTCTTGTGATACAAATCTGTGTGGCTACTGAAATGGACGTTTCAGACACCTCAAACTCTAGATCTCCTACCTTAGTCTTAAGGCCATAAAAATGTGAGGAAAATTGCCTTGACACCTCAATATGTCCCCTCTGCATGTTTTGGCAGAAATAAAGGCATCCCACCCTTTGAAAAAATTCCCTAACCATGGGCTCTGCCTCAAATAAATGCATGTATACAGGTTCAGTTCTGACCACAGTGCCTCCCTTGTGAGATTTCTTCTTCTGAGGTGTCTCCATGGGTTAAGATGAGAGGTTAATGGATATGGTGAAGGAAATCACTACAATGGTATTTGAAAATTGGTTAAAAAAACTCCAATACAAAGTGGAGGAGGCAGGGGAAATAACAACGAGGTTCAGCAGCCCCTTTGGGTAGCACAACGTGCACACAAGGAGCAAACGTTGCTTAGGAAATTCAACTCTTCAAAATCAAGGTGAATGGTTTTCTAATAACTGAGCGCAAGGTGATATGATGGCAAGTTTGTGTAGGAGAAAGTACAAAGAGGTATGAAGGAGGGACGATTTGCAGAGACGATCGCTACCCAAGATCCAGGTGACAATTACTACCTCAAATTTGATATGCAAAGGAGGGAAACCATGGAATACCTGGAGAATGATGATAACAAAAGTTTTTCAGTTGTTTTAGGAGATTACCACGAACATATTGGCTTCCAAAACCACCTCAGCAACCGATCTCGTAGTGCCAGTACCAACTGGTCTGAACTGATAGTTTTAGCAGCGCCGAGTTTTGAACATTCAAATCTTGAAAAATGTTAGCAAGCTCATAAAGATCAAATCCTCGAAGGCATATTTTAACTAACCAAGGTTATGAAAACAAGGCATTCATGGAATCAGCATTATGATAATGAATCATGGCAAATAATGAAGGACATGGAGTGCTCTACGGAAACTCCTTGTGATTTAGCAGTGCTCCTTTTTCAAAAAAAATGATTTGACCATTTTAAGAGGACAAAGGGACAACATGGCAAGGATATGAAGGTATGAGTGAGAAGAGTGGAATTTCAAGTGAAGTTGGTCATGGGATGAGTTGGGCTTAGTGTCAAGTCATGAAGTGAGTCAAAAAATAAGCTAAGAAAATGAAGCTAGGCCAAACATTTATGTGAGGGTCAAAACTTGAGTCATCACTTAAGCCTTCATTTATTCAAGGTAACCTAAGAAAATCACACTTTAAGAAAATAAAACAAAATTTAAAATCTAAAGGGTTAAAAAAATTAAAACTTAAGGGCTAAAGACCCATGGAAACTTATTCTGATAACATTGGCTCCATAGGGGATGGCATGCTCCCTGCGGGCTGGCAAGAACAAGTAGTTTTAGTGCCTTATCCTGGGGCTATGGGGTCACTTATTAAAACAAAAATAAAAGAAAAATGATATTTACAATGGCATGGAAATCCACTCATGTCTCAGGCAAAGTACTTTTTCAGAAAATTCCCAATGACAGGGCCGCCAAAAACTTCAGAATCCTCCAAATTTTGCAACTTGTAAATGTTATTTGAAAATACCTCAGAAATTTTGAAGGGACCGATCCACAAGGCCTCAAATTTATCGTGTTTTCCTTTATCTTGATTGGGTGCATCCCACTTGAGTACTATATCTCCTAGCTGGAAATCCTCTTTTCTTACCTTCTTGTCAAAGGCATGCTTGATCGTTTGTTGATGGTCATGTGCTTTGTCCAATAGTTGCTCCCTAGTATTCTACATTTCTACCAGCTGATGTATTCTTCTGATCATATCATCAGGTTATCCTTCATAGTCTTGGAAGAATTTTTCCATAGGCAAGGCAAGTTGAGAAGGAAAGATGGCCTCAACTCCATACACAAGCTGGAAAGGAGAGACACCAAGGGATCTCTTTGTTGTCACTCTATCAGCCCATAAAGAAAATTTGAGCTTTGAATCCCATGCTTTCTCGTTGTCCTCTAGCAATCTTTTGATGATATTTATAAGCCTCTTGTTACAGGAATCTGTCATTCCATTCCCTTAGGGGTAGTAAGGACTAGAGTGAGTCAATGTGATTACAAACTATTCACAAAACTTGATCAGTGGTTCAGCCTTGAAAGATGCAGCATTAACAGTGACAATTATGTTCGGACAACCAAACCTTTCCAGAATATCCTCAAGAAAACCAATGATTACCTTGTGGGAGGAATTCCTTGTAGGGATCGATTCTAACCACTTAGTAAAGTAATCAGTGGCATTCAAGATCCACCTATTCTTACCACTTGAAGTAGGATGAATTTCCCCAATAAAATCTAGGCCCCACTGTTGAAAGGGTCCTGAAGCTACCATAGGCTTCAATGGCAAATACTTGAGCTGCTGCTTTCCAGAGAATTTCTGACACTTAACACAATCTCTAATCTTCACACAAACATCGGTGAATAGACTAGGCCAGAAATACCCATCCCCCCACATAAACTATTGTGTTTCTCCAGAAGTGATGCCCCCCACATAAACTGTCATGAAAAATCAGACATAATCTTTTGGGCTTCCTGTGGGTCTAGGAATCTCAAAATCACTCCTAAAGAATCTTTCCAATACAAGACTTGGTCAACAAGACAATATTTGATTGATTTGAGCTTCAAATCTCTTACCTTGTTCTTATCTATACCATCAGGAGGTTGCAACTTCTGAAGAAAGAATATAATGTCCTTGTACCAAGTGCATTCTGCCAATGGAGGGATGACTTGAGAATTTTTATCAGACAACTCAACTTGCTGATTTTATGAGAAAAATGTTTATGAAATTAACCCCCAAAGCTTTTCAATTAGATTCATCCAGCAACCTAGCTAAACCTTGGCCTTTAATCAATTTGGTGGCCTTAGTTTCAAGATCAAACTCAAGGATTTTGGCAATCCACTTGCTCCTTCTTCTGTCTATATTAGGATGAATGAGAATCTCCTTCATTGAGGCTGAAGGGACATATGCAATGAATTTTGAATGCAACACATATAATATAAAAGCCTTGAGATCTTTGACCAAAGCATAGGTCTGCTTTTCCATGATGTCATATTTTATTTTAGCATCTCTCAATGCCCTGCTGAAAAAAGCAATGGGCTGCTCTAACCCTTCGGCATTCTTCTGCAATAAAACAACTACCACTGTGTCAAATGAAGCAAAAGTAAAAATCTAAAAATCCTTGGAGTAGTCGGGACTGATGAACACAGGGGCTTCAGTCAAGGCCTTATTTATTTGATCAAAATAATTTCGAGAATCAAGGGACCATTTGATTTCATTTCCTTTCCTCAACATGGTTGTAATATACTTTTCCAATCGGCAAAATTTGAAACAAACCTTCTCAAAAAATTAATCTTCCCCAAGAAAGACTGAACTTCCTTTTTGGATCTAGGGAGTGACAAGATTTGGATAGATTATACTCTACTTGAATCAATCCTCAGCCCTCCAGGTCATACAATGTGCCCCAATAATTTCCCCTCCTTCATGGAAAACAATGACTTTTTTAGATTTAAAGAGAGACCAAATTTTCTGCATTTCAAGAAGACCCTTTTTAAATGATCGTAATGTTCTTTATCAGATTGTGAGAACATTGTTATGTCATCCAAATAAATGACTACAAACTTGTCCTTCCCTCCAATAAAGGTTATGTCCATGGCTCACTGCAAGGTCGCCACTACGTTCATCAACCCAAAGGGCATCTTAGCGTACATGAATGTACCCCAAGGAGTGGTGAAGGTTGTCTTCTCTCTATCTTCTGGCAATACAAAGATCTGATTGTAGCCAAAAAAATCCATCAATAATAGACATCCTAGATGCACCTATCACCCTCTGTAATATGTGCTCCATCTTTGGAAGGGGGTAATTACCCTTCTTAGAGATTCTGTTCAGATTTCGGAAATTGACACAAAGTCTAATTTCTCCATTCTTTTTTCTCACTGGGACCAAGTTGGCCACCCATTCATAATACCTCAAAGGAATGATAATCTTGGCATCCAAAATCTTTTTTGACTATTTTTCCATAATAGGCAATAGCATAGGATTTATTTGTCTCAACTTCTACCTAAATGGATTGGTCTCTTCCTTCAAGGGGATCTTGTGTTCTATGATGTTTGTGTCATATGTTATGAGATCTTCATATGTACAGGTAAACACATCAGAAAACTCTTTTAACAACTCATCATATTCAGCCCTTTGTTCCTTTGATAAGTTGCTTGACAACTTGACAAATTTTGGATCCTTCTTTTTACCCACATTTTATTCAGTTACATCAGCATCATGAGTTGAACCTTTAACATTCACTCCCACATCATTTGTGTCAAACAATATTTCCAAAGGAACTAGTCCTTTTGGAATATGGTTGCTAGGCAACTCAACAATATGATGACTAGAAATTTTATTTAGAAAAACATCAGCATCAGGATTATTTTCAGAATCATGATCTTGATCAATATGTAATGCAGAAAACTCATCAATAGTATCAAGAAATATTTTGATCTCAAGATCGTCCTCAAACACCTTCAAATGCTTGACATTGTCAGGTATAGAGGGCCTATATCTAAATTCTACATCATACTTGAGTTTAGTTGGCAAAGGGACTCTGAAATTACTTGCTGAAACAAACAAAGAATCAGCCATGGTATTCTCCTCTCTTGGAATAAATAAAATATTGAAATCTAAGAAGAAACTGTCAACTAGATCCCACACTTCATTTCTATAAGTCCTTAGCCAAGGGTGCTTAGCTTGATAAAGATTTTTGATCTGATGGATAATTAATTCATCATCCCCAAAAATTGATATCTCTTCAATCCCCATATCTTTTGCAACCCTCAAACCCAAAACAAGAGCTTCATAATCTGCCACATTGTTGGTAGTTTCAAATTATAGTTTGTAGGACAAAGATATAGTCTCTTGAGTAGGTGGAACAAAGACTACTCCAACACCAACACCTTCCCTAGAAGAGACTCCATCAAATAACATCTTCCAAACAAAGGTGGTTGGAGGAGAATCTTCACAAAAAGTAATGGACTATTTTCTAATTTCAAGAGGAGGTTCAGGAGCATCAGTGAGTTGCAATATACTGGATCCCAAATTAGTATCAAGTGCAAAAATAGGATGGTTGGTGGGGTTTGCTTCGTCACTAATAATGTAGGCCAACTGAGCTTCCTTGTAAAGTCTTATATTATCCCCCCCAAACACAGGAATGGTAGCATATGTGAGGTCCATCTACAAGGTTCCCCCAAGTCTTTTTATCCAAGACCTTGACAAGACCATACCAAAATTGGGGGGAACATCAGCCACCATGATATCCATGACCACACTTTTCATGGGAAACTAAAACAAGGTCACAACCAGATCTTTGATGACCCCAAGACACTTAACTTTCCTAGAGTCAAAAGAATATAAGTCATGGTGTTAGTCCCCGGTTTTGACTATGTTCTTCGCCCATACTACGTACCATTGACCTCCAACTATATGCCAGTCTCACCCTTTTTGACCTCCTTTTGATATAATCAACATCCCTTTACCACCAAAGGGGTCACCTAAGGTATCTTT
>ML785005.1:0-28572 GCA_009831015.1 Picea engelmannii
AATATATTATTATACCTATGTGAGGGGTTAAGGAGGTTAGGTCCCTAACAAACATCATGTTTTAGACTTGATCTATACTCTATGTAATGAAACCCATCCATAGAAAGTGAAAATGATTAAAATTTGTGTGTGAGATATCTAAATATTCTTTGCATCACACCATTCAAGGCGAGAGAGAGAAAAAAAGTGTGAGGTTCCCTCCTTGTTGAATAAACTTTCCCAACAAACTTTTAACATATTTGATGTTGTTGATAGTGTGAAACATTGTTATCTCACTCATGACATATTGAGTGAATGGGTATAAGGCACTCTAGGAACAATGCATTGCATATCTAGTTGTGTCCAAGGGTAAATAATGGAATAGGTCTTTTTTTAGTGACGCATGCTTAGAATGGCCCAACAACACCATATTTATATTCATTGACTTACTCATCACCACTAGGACTCGTTTACTCATTTTCATTTTAGGTTTAGTACACAAAAATAGTTCAAATTTTGAACCTTACATGGATTTACACCACTCCAATATCTCATTTCAACAACACATCAAAAACATCTATCTATTCTTTCAATATTCCATTTCAAGTTATTAACAAGTATCCAGATATATATCTTGCAAGAACATGCATGTGACGTGGAAGACGTTTTTTTTCTTATGTAAGAAAAATCTTTACGCATTTTGGTGAATTAAAAATAATTGTATTTAAGAAAAACTTATTTTCATCTTGGTGAAGTAAAATAATTATATTTAAGAAAAAATGTGCACTCTTTTTGGTGAGGTAAACACACAATTTTTTTTACCTAACTTGCTTGTCATTTATCAGAACTCCATGAACCTAGTTTTTGCAGACAGAGAATACCATAACATGAGTGGATTTGTTAGAAGTTGGATTCAATCTAAATATTCCACCAACTTTGTGCACTCACCCATCTCTTTGTTCTTTTGAAGAAAAGTACATGATAACTAAGAAAGCCACAAATGAAGATATGTGTGTTCGAAATGTTCTTGTTGAGCTTGGGATGATGTAGAACATACCAAATGAGTTGAGCTATGAAAATAAAAGTACTATTAATCTTCCATGCAATTTAGTGTATCATTACAAAACCAAACACATTGATATTGACAGGGTTATCTTTGAGGGATGGTTGTTGATAATGTTATCTATTTGAGTTATTGTCCCACTAACAACGGGATGTTGATATCTTCACCAAGTCCTCGCTAGAAGTGAAATTTGTGCATCTTTAGAAGTTATTGGGGATGAGGGAAATTATCATCAAGGTGGAATTCTAGTCTTATGAAATCCTTCCCTTGTTTGTACATACTTATTCACATAGTCATCATTATAGGAGAATGTTATGATGAGTGATGCAATGATGTCTTGTGGCTACATTTGCAAGTGTATGTATGATGTTAGTATGATTATGTTATGATCATTATTGATTAGACATATGGTACATATAATGAAGCATCAATATATTATGTACTTATCATTATTTACTCACAAACCCTAAATGTGAGTAAATCCCACATGCATTATGGGAGTGAATCTCTAGCCTCTTTAAACTAGGACTTCCATTCTTTTATTGATTTAGAAGTGTGTATAGATCACATATGAACTCCATATTGTGATTTTAAAGAGACTTGGTGTTTAATAAAAACCCTATTTTAAATTTTGTAGTTAAAAATCATGAAAATAAATAACAAATGGAAAATTGAATAACAAAACTATTGAGACACTAAATGAACATATAAGGATATGATTGTTGATCAAATCTCAACATTTTATTAAGTGTGAATTAATAATCTAAATTAAAAAGATAAATTAAGCTTATTGTCATTTAATGTTAATATTTTTCAACCATGTGAAAGTGGCCAACCAAACTGAAGGTAAAAGCCCATGGAACCTCTTTTACAAAAATCCTAAACAGGTAAAGCACTATAATAACTAAAATTTCGATTTTAATTAAATGCAAAACCACATAAAATGTGATTTCGAAAGTGTTATGTATAATCCAACCATTATTAGTAAGTGCCAATGCCAATGTAGAACTTCCAAACCACATAGTCGATGCTCCAAACCACATGAGAGGTGATTTGGTGAAACTCCCAAACTACATGTCAAATGTTCTCAAATCATATGGGAGATGATTTAGAAAGCTTCGTGAGTACAGGCACAAATGTTCTCAAATCGTGATTTGGTGAAACTCCCAAACTACATGTCGAATGTTCTCAAATCACATGGGAGATGATTTATAACGCTTCGTGAGTCGAGGCACTTCTGTCAAACACAGTTAAAAATTCTTTTAACTAGTTGATATCCTTCAATATTCTTAATTGAAACATTTTTGAGTAGTGAAGTTTTCAAAACATAATTAGTTCAAACATTCTTTCCAAATGGATATTGAAACTTTCAGAACCATCAAATTTGATAAACTATTCAATTTTGAGATATAAAACTCAAAGATATGAAAAATAAAGTGTTCAGTTTTGAAATCCCTACCTTAATCAACACAACTCAACTATATGAAAAGTGATTCGGGGAGTCGATATGATCCTTTTAACCACTACGAGTGAAATCCTAAATAGGTAGACCAGTATGATGCTCCAAATTATTAAGCATGTATGCAACTCCCAAACCACATACGAAGTGATTCGGACATCACACACGAAATAATTTCACAGAAAAAATCAAAACCCCATTTCCAAAGTCTGAAAGCAAATGTTAGGTGGGATAGTATTTTGGTCACCTATAGTGAAATCCTAATTCGATAGAGCATTGATGGACCATTGATACTATGCGGAAATCGTTTCTCTAGAGGTTTGACAAATGGTGCAAAACCCTAATTCCGTATACGATTGCTGGACCAATGATAATATGGAGAAAGCGTTTATCTAGAAGTTTGACAAATGGTGCAAAACCCTAATTGCATAGACGGTTGATTGACCAATGATAATATGGAGAAAGCGTTTCTCTAGAAGTTTGACAAATGGTGCAAAACCCTAATTGCATAGACGATTGATTGACCAATGATAATAGGGAGAAATCGTTTCTGTGGAAGTTTGACAAATGGTGCAAGATTTAGCCCGTGGATGGACCATTGAGATTGGGATTAATAATACATACGTGGAAAGTGTGTCACTAGAAGTTTGACAGTTTGACAAAGGGTGACAGATCTTTTTTTTTTTTCATTAGAATTTGGTTATAAAATCTTCATAGAAATTTACCATCCAATCCACTTCGAATTTAATTTAAAAAACCCAAAATTGGCATCATTAACCTGTTCAATCAACGTTTTTTACAAAGCAGCAAAACGTTCCGCTTCTTCTTATACCATTTAGTGAACGCTGACGGGACCAAACTCGTAGAGAGATCACTGTCATAATGGAAACTCGTAAACGCCATTGATGCACTGACGTTGAAGCTTTGTCACCCCAAAAATCATATGGCCCAGTTTCACCGTAATAAAATCTGTCCCTTCTCCTGATCAAAGTACAGACAATTATTTCGACTAAAAACAAACTTGGCGGCGTTTGCAGAAAACAACAACGTAGTACGCGTGCAATTAAAATATTACGCCAAATCCCCTCGAACAGGAAAACGTCAGCATCTGACCTGCTCTCTCTTTATGTCCCCAAAACACACAGTATCGCGTAAACCCTCACGATTATTGAATCTCCCGGATTCCGAGACCATAGAGGCCCGATTGTTGCCGGTTTCACTCACATGGAGAAAACGTGGAAACGCCGTGGCCACATCTATATGCATTGTTCTCTTACAGACCTGCGTGAATTCATTGAATACAGACAGCTATGCCAGCTTTGATCCAGCAATGGCCAAAAGTCAATGAATGTGTTGGAAACGTCGCTGATAATTAGCTCCCGAGAAACTTATTAGAACTCCCGAGAAAAATTGGAACTTCATTATGAAATTGGATTAAAAAAAAAAAGGGTACGAAGAAGAAAAGCATGCGTGCACATGGTTACGGGAGGTTGGAAGAATCGAAATCCATGCTGATAGTACCGAATAAAAAAATCGGCACGACAGCTGGATTTGTCACTGTGGCTTAACTTAGTAGGCTCGTACTCATCTATGCCTAAGCTGCCATGCTCGGCACTCTGCGGTCCTCCCATTCGTTAAAACTGTAACGCACCATGTGTATATCGGCTCTAAGCTGGCTTTGCCAGCGATATCCCTCAACTTTCTGAAGTCGGTGCATCGTGAATTGGATTATACAAAATCCCGCGTGGTCCTTTCAAGTTTCATGTGACTCCGCGGTGGTGGAGGAACGTGGCAAAAATTATAAGCAATCAAATGAGCATTGACCAATCAAATGAGCATCGACCTGCGCAGTGGGGTCATTAGATTTGTGTACAATGAAATTTAATTATGTATATACTAACTGCTGAGTTCTCGAATTTTTTTTTTAATGAAAAAATTTGCCCATTTATATTATCATATAATTTTTTTACATTTCCAATCTCATCACCGGAAATTCTGTCTACAATTGTCTACAATATTAGTTAAAAAGAAACAGTCACATGCTTATCCAAAAGATTTTTTACATTTCCAATCTCATCACCGGAAATTCTGTCTACAATATTAGTTAAAAAGAAACAGTCACATGCTTATCCAAAAGCAAAAAATACTTACAGAACAATTCTCAACACATATTAATCCAACTGAAATTAACAAAACAACAAAAATTACAATCTCCAAAAAAAACCCACAAAAATTACAATCTCCAAAAAGCCACAGCAAAAACTAGCATGCCGATAAAAAAAATAGTTATCTCTTTGGGTTCTCGAAGTAGTTAAAAGGTTGTGTTTTCAAAGGGTAGTGCTCTGCATGTGAGAATGACACAACACATATGAGAATGATATAACAGTTTAGATTAGACAATAAATTAGTTTAAAGGTTATATGTTATATGTTTTGGCTCTTTTTTAATAATATTTATCAGGAAAATTTGTCTAAAATTTGGGGAGAAATTGTTAAATCTAGACATTTGAGGGATTATTTTAGTATAATTTGAGTGCCCCAAGAGTTATTGGACATGTTGAATCCATTTATGCATTAAAAAATAAATTTTAAACAATAGAAAATAGTGCTTTTGTGTAAATTTATCTTGCATGATTCTGGCAAAAAAACAAAACATAGAACATTTAAACAAAGCTTTATATATATATTTATTGCATTAAAATACAATGCAGTAAATATTTAGTTTTAATATTTCTATTTTATATATGAAATTAAAGATTAGGTGTTTGTAGATATAACATGATATTTTTCTTGTAGTCTGAATTATTACCTAATAGACTATTAGGTATAGGTATTTAATGACTTTAAATTGTAGTTAAAAGTTTTTCTTCAAATAGATCAATTATTCAAAACTTAAATAAATTTATTCAATTATAAATCATCAAATAAATTATAGTTTATCCAATTATAAATCACCAAATAAATTATTTCAAATAACCAAATTTTATTTATATAATAATATGATAAGATTTTGATATAAATCAATAATATAAAAATATGATAATATTTTGATATAAATCGTTAATAGAATTTTGATATAAATCAATTATTATGAACTTTTTCCTAGTTTTAAAAAAATAGGATAGGCTTTTGATATAAATCAATTATTTTATTTATATAATAATATGATAGGATTTTGATATAAATCAATAATATAAAAATATGATAAAATTTTGATATAAATCATTAATAAAATTTTAATATAAATCAATGTACAGATTTTGATATAAATCAATTATTATGAACTTTTTCCTATTTAAAAAAAATAGGATAGGCTTTTGATATAAATCAATTATTGTGAACTTTTTCCTTACTTTTAAGAAAAAAGACGAACAAATTATTAAGTATACTACACCAACTAATACATACTTTTTCCTTTCATATATAATCTTTCTCAAAATTATACATCTTTTTCTCAAAATTAATACATACTTTTTCCTTTCATATATAACCTTTGTCAAAATTATACATCTTTCTCAAATTTATTATTGCGGCAGATTTTCTTCCAAGATTTTGTGGCAGATTTTCTCGCAAGATTCAAGATTTAACTTAAAAACCTTAACTTCAATATTAGGTACATGATTTTCACCAGGTTTATGATAAAAATTCCATCGCTTCATATTTATTATACACATCCAGGGCATATCCTGCTGGGGGTGCATATTGATAGCCATTTCCGTTTCTTCGCTGGCTTATGATCTACTGCATCTAGTATCTGTCTCGGCAAAGGAATAGAAGCCCATGTATATGATTGCCATGGAACGGAAGCGCAAGAACATGTCTAAAGTTCGAGTTTACTTAACGCATCTTCTCCCAGCGCTGCAGAAGATCCAGAAGAAGCGCTCCAGCGTAACGCAGCGCCAGCGAGCCATTCGATTCAAAGCCGATTTGTGCTTGGCGCACACTGCGAAAAAAGGTTCTTCTTGGAGTCGAGCTCTGAACCTCCGCCTCATTGACAGGAAAAAGCCGATGACAACGATGAAGATGAAGGAATCCTCCCTCCGCCGAAGTCGTAGCATAACGCAGGCGAGGAGGATGAGATTGGCCTCTCTAAATTCCAGATGTTGTAATAATGCAGATATTGAAACATGCGGCCATTATCATGGCGCCATTGACAGGAGACTCGGGACTCTACGGATGCTGGTTCCTGGTGGCAGGAATATGGGGGTTCATACCCTTTTTCAGGAGACGGCTGACTACATCTTGAATCTTGAAATGCAAGTTCACGCCATGGAAGCCCTAGCAGAATTTTACACGAACGATTCTGCTGGCATTGTGGACAGCAGTAGGGATGAACAAGGATGAGCTTGTCGCTCTATGTTAATTAATTCATTTCCCTAATAGCTTAAATAGTATGATTATTTAGAGAGCTACATAGATGATTACGCGCATCTATATGTCCACTGTCTCTCCATCAGGTGAAATCTTACAGTAGAAAATAATGCGTTTCGCTATTTTCTTGGCTCTATATACATTATCGTTGTCTCTGTTTTCATGAAAAACAGAAAATCTGCGGCGGGCACTTAATGGGTTCTTTTCTGTTTTAATTACTTTAGTGGTTAGGCTTTGGATTTCGGACTGTTCAAAAAGCTTTAGCATTCAGACTCGGTGGCTTCCCAAGTTCGTCAGAGGATTATCTGAACCGTCTCCCAAGTAGAGGAGAAAATAATGAATTGGGTTGTAACATGTTTTGTAGGTTGTACGACAAGCAGCAGATCTGTCCCTCGCCGTGACCTCCTGAGGCGCACCTCCAGCAGAAGTATTGAGGTGCAGCTTGGAGCCGAGCCGAACCGAGCCGAGCCGAAGTATGGGCACTTTTTTGTGCGGGACAGTTAAGGTTAGCAGAACTGATCCCAACGCTTCTGTCACAGAAATTTTTTAATATTTAAAGTGGGAGCAACCGTGGGATGTAATTTATATGTGCGTATTATGAATTTGTATGTATCTATCGAGTGATTGACAATAAAGATGTTGAAGCAACAGTCGTATGACATTTTGGCAAGTGTTCAACAACAAAAGAACATAAGGTGAGAGTGCGGGATGGACTCTGTGCTCTCTCGCACAGTATATTCTGTTATTAGTTATTTAATAAACTTCTCTCTGAAGAGAAAAACCCATAACAAATGTTGTAAAAATCAACATATTAATGAATGTTCCGAGGCAAAGCTGCACGCAACTGCTATTCTTAAAAATCAACATATTAATGAATGTTCCGAGGCAAAGCTGCACGCAACTGCTATTCTTAAAAATCAATTATGCATTATTATCCATTACCATGGGGAATTTGGTTATTAATTGTTCATGGTTAACCTTTTATGAAATTGCTTGTTATATATATATATATATATATATATATATATATATATATCCTCAAAGAGCATAGCGTAAGGACAACCTTACCCTTATATCTCAGGTCCTGATCTTACTGAGCTACGCGGCGGAATAGGCACATGACATTATATGCGATGCTGTGTTTTTACATGTTGGGAAATATATGAGAATGCTCTTACCCATACTGAGATGATCTGGTTGAAATAATGTTTATAATAAAATTGGTTTGGGTTGAGATGAGTTAATTGAGATGATCTGGTTGAAATAATGTTTATAATAAATTGGTTTGGGTTTATTGTTAAGAAATTCTTTCAAGCTCTTTTTCTATGTTTAAAATAAATTGATTTGAATTCAATTATATAATTGGACACTAATTACGTCGAAAGGGTATACCTATTGATAATGGGTACAATTAATGATTTTTTAACCTTAAACCCTAAATGGTTATGCATTGAAGATGCTGGCATATTCTTAGTAGTCCTCCAAAATCAATGAGTCAGATTTATTATTCATAACTTTCTTGCATTTATCAAGGCATCCTTTAACATGTTTACTTTTTAACATTTACCTAATCACATTAAAAAATTAAGTAGGATTAAATAGGATTAAACCCCAAACATTTTATATTACTACTGATTAAGGATTACCACATACGTTTTATATTGGAAACACGGGTTTTCAGCCAATACCTTTCCACGTTCTCAACAGTTGTGCTAGTTATGAACTAATATAATGTAATACAGATATTATTAGTGTGTAATGTGTGTACAATGTCTGCTCCACCATTTTCTTATATGATATCAGAGACTAGAGCTTTAGGCTTAACTCTCTTACAGGAGAGCCCAGAAAGATGAGAATAGTTTATTTATTTGTTGTGTAAAATAATAGTTACAATAGTGTGCTGGTGAATCGGGAATCTGAAAAGTGCATGCTCATTTTCTGCTGAGCATAATTATTGTAAAAATGGTTGTTGCGAGGCCCAAGTAGGTGCTGAGGTTGAGATCGTTGCTGGTGAAGATCTCTGTGCATACATTGTGTCTTTCCTGTAAATTAAGAACTACTGCCTACAAGAGCTGTTATTCATATTGGCGCAGATTTGTGTGTGCGTGTAAATAACTGGAGAAGAGTTATAGCTGCCAGGGTTGGCACGACAGGCCAGGCTCAGATCACAACAATTGTTTGCATGACTTAACAACAAAGGAACCTTGTTGCTAAGTATGATTGACAAAGGGGATCCACCCATGTCACCATTTCCAATTGCTGCTTGCCACTAGCTACATATTCCGGTCCACCTGAACCTATGACCCTTGATCGATGCCGTAAATGCCGAAGGACTGATTTCATCGCAGGGCACGCCAGTAGACAGTCCTCGGAGTGTCCACAAATTTATATGTTATGGATATCGGATTCTATAGATGACAGATTTATTGTGGGGGTGTTATGTGTTTTAAAATGTATTTTTAAATTATGTATTATTGTTATATTTGGGTTTGTAAAATTATAGTAGGAAGAATGAGAGTAACATAATTTAAATTAGTGGTTCTGGATATTCTTAGGTGACGAGATAACAGATATTAAGACTATTGAAAATATTTAGTAATTAGATGAGTATTCTATATAATTGTTGAAATTTGATTTTAGAGAGGATTTCAGAGATGATAGTATATTAATCAAGACAAATATCTATATTGAAATTTGAGTATTGTAATTATGATATAATATTTGTATCTAAACCCTTCTCTATGTTTAGAATAAGTTGGATCTAAATCCAACTATATAATTGTATAGTAATTATGAACAAATATAATGTAATACAAATATTATTGTATATAATGTGTCTACTATATATATATATACACATACATTATTTTTATATTTTTTCCCGATTATTTCGAACAGAAGCCAACTCAATATTGAATAGAAGAACCTATATATATATATATATAATTTTATTTTTTTTATGTAAATAGTTTTTTAATAATATATTAATTTTTATTTTATCTTCTATTACTATCTATGACTTAGAAAGTTTAATACTTTATAATTTACTCTATTATTAAAGAGTATCACATTTAAAAAAAATTACAAAGAATAAAGTTTATATATTGTGTGAAAGTTTGAAGAACTATCCACTTGAATAATGATTAAAGTTAATTAAAATGATTAAAATTTTAATATTCAAGATTTTAATATTAAAATAAATTATTATTTTATTATTTTAATTTTTTAAATGCATAATATAATAAATATAAAGTAAATTTTTCATTGTTTTTCATATATATATAATTTTAATAATTTGATATTTTGTTTTGTAAAAATTTATATTTTATTGGATCTCTTCATACATGTAAATGGATCCATTAATATATTAATAATGTAAATACTATTTATTTATGTTGATATGATAAATCTTAATCTAAATTTATTTCAATTATCAATTTATTAAATCATAAATTTATTAAATCATAAATTTATTATATATTTTAATTTATTACAATTATAAAAATAAATTCAAACTTTTTTATATATCCTTCCTTACTTGTAAATCTAGAATTATTAAATATGAAATTATCAAATATGAAATGTTTATTTATAACTAATGATATTAATTATAAGATTATTATCATATAATATAATGTTTATTTATTCATAAGTAGGTCTTAATGGACGTTAATCATCATCATCGTCATCATCATATAATTTTAGCTTATGGAACTTTTTATGAATATGTTTATTATTATTTTTTTTTTAATAACAATGGACATGCCACTGGGTTTGATACATTGGTAAAGATTTGATTGAAACTGAAAAACTACTACCCGAAAATCCTTACTCAGTACACAATCGTGGAAACAAAACTATTTCAGCGAGCTTGAATGGCTTTGCGTCATTACATCAGTTCTTGCCTGGAAGTTTTTTTTCTTTTTTGACGCCGTTTTCCATTCAATGCTTTGGTCCATAGATTGACTTTCCATCAGGCCTAGAGGGTCTTCCTTGTCCGCTATGTCTGCCTAGCATGAGGTATGGGGTTCTGGCTGGGTGGGCGACTTGGGAGTGGCTACTGCCTGATATTTTCCCTTAGCAGGGGGTTTGATTTCGGCTTCGGCTTCAGCTTCTTCTTCTTCTGCCGCTTCCTAGGCCTTTCTTTCAGACTGCGGTTTCGTTGGTGCCCCTGTCCACCAGGTGGGTCTTTGGCTTTTGGACGACCTTTTTTTCTCGGGTGGTTTTCCACAGCTACGGGATAAGTGCCCCGTTTCGAAGTAGTTCCTACACCTGAAACTGAGATTCTCATAGTCAAGGATTTGGGTCCTTGAGTAGTCCTTGCCTTGAAGAATTATTTCCACCGGGAAACCTTTGGAAAAATCCATTTCAACATAGATTCGAGCGAAGGTGGAGAGGGTTGGCTTGGATTTCAGACTTCTCCAGGGGAACTTGCCGAGGCCATTGCCAAGGGATTTAAGAGACTCATCCCCCCAGAAATGCAGGGGCAAGTATGGAAATCTCACCCAGACTTGAGCTGAAGAGATACAATCCGTGGAAGGGTCGAAGGCAGGGGTCCATAGCTGCATGGAAGGGCCTGTTCTGCCCCAAAACCACGGCCGGAAGTTAAACACCTTGTCTCTATCGCTTGTAGATTCAGAAACTACCACAAAAAACCCTTTTTCACAGGGGCAGGTAATGACTTCTCCTTCTAAGAGCGGGTACCATTCGGAAGAGATCCAGGAGAGTAGATCTCACAGATTGGGCCAGTATCCGTTAAGCCTGCAAACTAGAGAGTTCCTGCTGTAATGGAAAGCATGAGTTAGGGCTTCCGTCGACATTTGAATAGAAACTGTCGGAGCTTCTGGAACTACTGCATGGAGCCTGGATGGGCAACCTTGATGAGAGGAAACCTCATGGGCCACTGCATGTAGACCGTAGAGAATACCCTGGCGTGAAGCCACCTCTTTAAAGGAGGGGGTCAGAGCTAGTGAGTTTGCTGTTGACGGAGCACCAGGGGGAGCGCTTGCATGAGAGGGCGGCACGAAAAAGAGAGCCGCAACCGATGGAAGGAGACCAATAGCTGTCGCCGTAGCTGCACCAAGAGGGGTGTCTCCTTGCTTTGAAGAGATCGAGGGGGGCGCCATTTAGAGGTTGGTCGAGCCTGCAGGAGCTGTTACAGCTGCGCTGGAGGGTGGGAAGGGCAAGAGGCCATAGGGCTAGTGACCTATGGGAGATCCAAGAGCACGATAATTCTAAGAGCGCGATCACTAGTCCAAACCTAAAATGCACATGAATATGTTTATTTTGTTATATATAATATAAAATTTATATTAATTTTTTAATATTAGTTATGTTTTTATAGTTTAGCATATTATGTTATTTTTTTTTCTATATTTAAATATTTTTTGATTAATTATTTGTATTACTTTGAAATTTAAAAATAATTTATTAATTTTTTATTAAAAACTTCACAATTTACAAATTTTTATAAATATATAGTCACTAGGTGCATAAGCTCTACACTAAAATCCGAATAAAATGATATTGTCTAAAATATTGTTTTCCGTATCACGTGTGTTACCTACCACTTATAGTGCATGTATGTTATGCAATAATAAAAACAAATACCTAAATAAATGTTGTTTTCCTATCATCATTATATTTCCTACCATTAATAGTGCAAATATGTTATTCAATGATATATAAATGCAAACAAATACAATAACATGAAGAGATAGGTTATGAAATTATATTTCCATAATTCCATTAATATTAATATAATATAATGTTTTAGCCAAAATCATATTTATCTCTTCATGAGATCCTAGCTGTTTGCATTTACAAATCATTGCAAAACATATATGCACTATCAATGGTAGCGAACACAATGGTGATAGGGAAAACACCATTTACTTGGTATTTGTTTTGTATATACATTGCATTGCATAACATACATGCACTATAAGTGGTAGGAAACTCAATGAAACTCAATGGCGATTTTGATTCAAATAATATTCTTACAATTAAATCTTCATAAATGTATGATTTTACGTAAAGCTTCATATTTTTATACACATTTTTATTTGAAAAAATGTTTTATATATATATATATATATATATATATATATATATATATATATATATATAAAATGTGTTCATTCAATTGTTTTTTACATTAATTATTCATGTTTACACTTTGTTTCATGTTTAGTTATAAAATTTAGAATTAAATTTTGAAAATAAATAAATATTTTGAAAATAATAATAAGTAATAATATTTTTAAAATGTTATATATATATATATATATAATTAATGTGTTCATTCAATTGTTTTTTACATTAATTATTCATGTTTACACTTTGTTTCATAATTAGTTATAAAATTTAGAATTAAATTTTGAAAATAAATAAATATTTTTAAAATAATAATAAGTAATAATATTTTTAATAATAATAATAATCATCATCATAATATAATAACTATTTTATTATAAAGATAAAATGAAGAGAAATTTAAAAAAATGAAATTTACAAAAAAATCTAAAACAAAAAAAAGTTAAAAGATGCATGATCGAGAGTTGATACTTATGACAAGTGGAGCCTATGTATTGATATTTTTGCACAGACGGGTATGAACAATTAGTATCTAATGAATGTGGAAAAGATAGAAAGATATATTTTCCATAGGAAATCTTGATAGGGAAGGAATATAAGCTCACATACATAGTTGTTGATGGATTTGGGGTTCTCAGTTGTGTTTATCAAGAGATTAGTTGTGTGGAGAGTTGTCCACCACATAAGGTTATAGTTGGTAAGAGAAAGAGGTTAGAGGTCAATGGTTCTATATTCACTTGGATTCTTGGATTTTATGTGAGTTCTTATTGAAACTTTCAAATACAACTCTCATAAATTGTTAACTTATGTTGATTATGCAATAAGAAACGAAACGCTAACTACTTTTGTTGTTTAAAGATAAACAAATCCTATTGTTTATTTATTTTTGTTGATTTTAGTGGTTTGAGTATTACATATGGTATTAAAGATAAATCTCAACATCCATTGGACTAGACATAACTACCATTATCAGGCCAAGAACTTGCATTTTTGGGCTGAAAATGAATTGAAACATTTCATATCAACTTTTCCATGTTTGAGTGAAACAAGTATGGGGTCAAACATTCTTGTAGGACAACTTAGGCTTTAGTTCAATGAATGAAGTCATAATTGATCTAGTAATTCATAATTTGGAAGTGCTTATGTCCATGTATTTATGTATGTATGTATCCATCATTTACTCAATTGTTTACCCGTCACTCAGAAAAAAAGATTATCCCATACATGAACATTAATGCACTAATGTTTGCTAGAGCTTGGTTTCAAGCAATAAAATTATTGATCATGAACTACTTTAGAAATAATTCAAGGAATATTCATAGGTCCATTTAAAGAAGAAAGTTGGTCAAATGTGAACCTAAGTATGGATCAATGTGATTGTTGGTTGTGGAGCCTGATTATCTTCCTGATTCAAAGGTCTTGTTTTCAACCGTGTTTGGACCCCATTACATGAAAGGAGGTGTGGGGGGGATTTCTCACCCAATTCTTTCACCAGGGGGGGAAGCGAGAAATTTTGGAGGCCCTCATTGGAGGGGGTTCAGGGGAAACACCCTTGAAGAATTTTTTTTGGGAAAAATTCCTTGTAAAATATTGTAATTTCGTAGTCAATCTAGAAAATTCATTATAAAGCTGCATATCTGATGGTAGAAGTTATGTTAGGGTTTTTTTCCCTAGAAGGAAACACTCCTTTATGAGGGAATTGTATTGTGGATGTGTATGTGAGTGAATATTGTATTTTGAGAGAGGATACTATGAGAGAAAGAAGAGGACGCTGCAACTAGTATGTTATAGGTTGCATCCCTTCATTTGATGGATAGTAATAAAAGAAGGACCTGGCAATTTATCTGGTAGACATAAGACACACTGGGTGAACCACGTATATCTGTGTCTGTATTTATTGTCTATATTTTGTGTTTTATTTCCGCTTTTTTTTTTTTTTTTTCTCTATGATCCTATTTTTCTAACAATTGGTATCATAGTGAAAGATAACACATAGGAAAAGAGGGTTCCTGGTTTGAGTGGGAGCAATGGAAGAAGATGGAAAATTTAAGGTCGAGAAGTTTAACAACCAAAACTATCAGTTATGGAAGATGCATATGGAAGATTATTTATATTAGAAGGATATTTACCTACCATAGGGCAGAAAAGAAAAACAACCGGAAAGTATGAAGGACGAAGAATGGGATATTATTGGCAGAAAGGAACTAGGAAAAATATGGTTGTGCTTTGAAACATCGATGTGTCATACCATGATTTTCCACATTAATTTCATTTGTGAGAATTCTTAGTCATTTTCCCTAACTTGCAAACTTAAATCACATCCTCATGCATCAAACTTATCTAAAAAATAGTATTTTTGTTGCCATCTATGGGCCACCAGTGTGAAAACCATGGATATTCGTGCCTTGCTAGTTTGAAAGCCGTAGATGTCCTAAAAAAATATAAAAAATTAAAATATTCCACATTTTCGGGTTGTTTTTTTCGGTTGGGCTTGTTCCCAAACTTCCCTTGGCCCATACACAACAGAATTCAACCACCTTAGCCCCTTGAGTATGGTATAAAGGCACCTTTGAGGGTATGGATGAGGGAAAATCCTAGGTGCAATAATATGTTGACGAATTTCCATGCTTCTCTATCTCCCTTAATACTCTAAGTAGCATCTCTTTGTTCTGAAACTTGGTTTCTAGTACTCCTTCTTCTTCCTTACATGACCATAGAGTGTATTTTTATCCCTTTTGGCTCATCGAAAGAAGGGACATCTTGATGAGTTTATGTTTGAAGGACCAGTGGATGAACCTAGTCGGTTGTCTTCGAGAAAATGCTGGCAGTTCGAGTCAGGTTGTAACTACCCACTTTTACCATTTTCAATAAAAGAGTTCTCTTTCCCTCCATACAAGTGTAAATTGATTTCAATATGTTGATATATGTTAGGTTACTTCATATACTTGAAATTTTTCACATTATATGTATGATTTGAATTCATAGCTACCTTGTTGTAACACATAATTGGTTTCTTTTTGTAGATTGATACCAATAGAGATAAGGAGAAAATCAAAGGTTGAGAGTGAGGATCAACATTAGAAATAGGATACAAGGTGTGAGGTCTCTCTCTCTCTCTCTCTCTCTCTCTCTCTCTCTCTCTCAAAGTAGTTATTTTCTCATATAATTGTTGTGTGTGAGGGTAGGTTCTACATTTTATATATGGTCTTGCTCTATTGTGACATGAACGAAGGTCACAGGGGAAAAATACCATAACAAAATTGGCAACCATATTGGGGATATCTTCTCGTAGTTTAGGTCGATCTTAGGGTTTCAAGTGTTTTCTTTGATTTCCATAATTTTTCCTTTTTTCTAGGCTTTGTGCAAAGTTTATGGAAACCTCCTTCTAGATTGGATTTTTTATTTTTCAAGTTTTACCAGTGCATCCACTCATTGTCCATTAATGATTCATGGATATACGTGATTTTCCTTTGTATAAGCCATGTATGTCCGCTAGTCCTAGTGTACACAATCACATATCTGTGTAAGAAAATTGATTTTTGAGCATTTTTCTTAGTTTTGGAGGATTTGGTTTGGTTCTTCACTAAAATATGAGCATGCAGGGTTTGATTTTACTTTGGATTGTTGTGTTAAGTCTCTAAAAACTTTGAAATCATCTAAAATATATTGCTTTTGGTTAGGTTAGTATTTTGGTTATAAGTTTCTTTAGATAGGTCGAAAGATCAGTCGTGTGTGGATGGGTTGAGTTTCCATCTTGATTGTCATGTTTCAATGATTCTTGACTATTTTCCTTCTTCCTCTTTACTTTCTTCCCTTTCTTAATAAAAGGAAAAAGAAAAATTGCATCCCATTTGCATTTCATTTCTTTTAGTAACAAAAAGGACAAAACTACTTATTTGTTGGCCATTCTTCTATGGTTCCATTGTCTTTGATTTTTTTAAGAAAATAATTTTTTTAGTATCACTTAGGTCTTTAGACATGTTGTTTTCTTTCGTAGAAAGAAAAAGGAAATGAAAAACCTATTTTTTTGCTAGTTAGGTATCTTTATTTCTTTGCATTGTTTTTCATTGTTATTTGAAAAAGAAAAAGATACTAGCATAGGATTTTGTTTTCTCCTCATATTGAAAGCATTTCAAAATAAAAATAAAAAAGGAAAAAATTGAATTTGAAGGTTTGAAGGATTGTTCATGCCTTTTATTTTATTTTTTATTTTTTTCATTTGAAGTGATGCATGAGCATCTTGCCTCCAAAATAATCTTGGTTTGACTAGACCTAGGGATCTTTAGTTTATTTGAATTTAATTGTGTCATTGATGGAAATTCCTATGTTTGAAGGAATTCTAGAAAACTTGTATTAATTATGGAATGCATTGTAATTGAGTTAGCTCTGGAGAGTTGTGAAGAATTAGAGAGATATTAGGGTTGGTTGTATCTCTCTTGAGTGCATTGTGGATGTAGAATGAGGATTTAGGGGATCTAGAGGATCCTATGGTTTTGTATGAGGGTTTTTCAGATTTGAAGCAAATTGTAGTTTCAAAATACTTTTGTGTTAAATTTGTAATCCTACGAAAATGAGAGGGGTGGCCAATTGAATAGAGAATTAGGGAAAATAGAGGGAGATGTTGAAAGGGACATTAAGAGGCCTTATGTAAACCTTATGTACAATATGTGTATGATTGGATAGTAAATTCACTCTATTTCGAGTGTTCATGGAATTGTTTGTTTGAGGATATTTGTTCATTATTGTGTGTATTAAATATTTGTAATATTGAGTGTTCTAGGTTTTAGTGTATTAACAGTGAAGAATTCCACGGATAGGACCTCAGGACCATAATAATGAAATTCATTCAATGATCATCGATCTCTTCAGGATCAATGACCCATATTAGTTGCAACTATGAATAGAGGGAGAACCATCAGGTTCACTGGTTTGTGAGTTCATAAAACAAAGAGAAAGAAACCTTGTCACAGGCATTGAAGAACAACATTTGCTAGATCTAAACAAGGAATAAATCATGATCATATATTTATCAAGATGAAATTTTATTCGTAAGTTAAGTTTGGATGGCTAGGATGGGATCACAGATATCTAATCGTGACTATTGATCACTAGAAGGATCAAAGGACGAAATAAATCCTAGGTTCAGTGTCTGAAGCAACAGTAAAATAATTTTAGGGTCTATGTTTCAGAGCCAAAGTTCCTAGAACACCCCGACAATGAGTTCCGATTGAAAACATAGATAGATCAAGGGGATACAGATATCCATGGTCAAGGAGGAGACACATTGTGGAGTCTGAGTGGTTGTCATATTTAATCCTTCTGGTTAGAAGAATACGCCAACAAAAAGGATTTTGACAAAGAAAACATGATCAACAGTCCATATGTGTTTAGATTCATCTAGGCTGGCACTACAGGATCGACAGGTGGAAGCAGATGATTTTTCATCAAATTAGGGAGAAACATATGTTTTATCATCAGAATAGGGATATCAGAGTGTATGATTAAAGGAATACTCCAAAATAGTAAGTTAAAAGAGACGACAAGGATTATTTCAGAGTAGTTCAGATCAAGGGTTAAGGAAAGGATTTGTGGTGATGTATTATTGGCTCTCACAGAAGGGCCATCAGATTCAAGAAATTGGAATAACTACGATAGAAGGAAAACGATGAATGATGGAGAACCTTTTGTGATGATATAGATTGGCATCGAGAGAGTGAAACATGGTGACCGATGATTGATGTTCGAAATAGACTTATCGAAGTCAGTTAGAAGCAATAAATCCGATAGAGAAATGTTGATCAATGAATCATATCTAATTGGGGTTAGATAGATCAGTTTCTTAGGATGATACATGTGGTGGGTCACTAGAGTGACACGTGGAAGATGATACAACCTGGATGTAGCATCAATGAATGAGGAGTGGACATGTAGCAGTGATGTGGATGAATGAAAAATCAACACATGGTAGTTGAGTATATGAATGGTAGTGTGACACATGGCATCCACATGTGAGTGTATGGAATAGGCGTGGTGCAGTGAAATCATGACGATGATTTGTGACCATTAGATCTAGAGAGATCAACGATATAGATCTTTTAGAGTATTACAGTCCGACAAGGAGACGAATAGCTATTGGAGCTATTGTAACGTACCCAACCACCAAATCTAGGTCACATCATGATTTTTTTTTAACTTTATCAACTCTGATACCATTTTAGTAACGTACCTAGCCTCCATCTAGACAACAATAAATGTAGAATAAAATAAAATAAAAAATTATTCTATTTAAATCCATTATTTTATTCCTATCCATTTTTTCGTAGCCTACAACTACAATTTATAACATATTTACCTATAGAAATAACCATAAAACATATGCGTATGAAGTATGATAATAATTAAAAGGAGATACAACTAAATCGTTCATTAAAGCAACATATAATTCATTCTCATTCACACAGACTTCATGGAAAATAATAACACATGTAAATAACTCAATACAAGATAAAACACTTATCTTGAAAAATAATCGTCCAGCCAACTTATTGGGACAGACATTCCACCCAATTGTAGAGTGACTGTTCCAAATCTCAATAGTCATTCACCTCCGACATGAGGATAGGAATCCATAAAAGAGGGTGGTCTCTCACAGTCCACTCACAACTCATAAATCTCTCAAATCAACTCATATTCTCCTACAACTATCCCAAATTTTCCACCAGCTATCTTCCTCTTGACCTTCCCAACCCAAGGAATGCACCATTTGTTTATCAGGGATAACCCAAGGGATGTATCATTCGTTTATCAGGGATAACCCAAGGTATGTACCATTCGTTTATCGGGGTTAACCCAAGGGATGTAGCTATTAGATTACTGGGGNGGGGGGGGGGGGGGGTGAATCAATAATAGAGTAATTCAATCCTTTTTAACCACAATATGCAAGTGTTATATCAATGTAGCATTATCAAACAATAGTTGTAGAGTAAATAAACAATCAACAAATGAGAAATCATACACATACACAATACACTAGTGTTTTTACATGGAAACCCAAAGTGGGAGAAAACCACATAATGCTTTTTCTTATATTTCTTTAAGAATTACATTCATTGGAAGCACCAATTTCCTTTGTTTTCTAGATGCAACTGGAAGGAGGCTCCAACACCCTAGTTTCTCAGGCTACAACCTGAAGGAAGCTCCAACTCCACAATTATCTGGCTATATCCAGAAGGAGTCTACAACACCCTATGCTCTCTGGATACAACCGAAAGGTGGCTACAATGACCTGTCCTTTTCTCGTCCAACCGCCCTAACGTATAATTAAAATGACGGAACCATTGTCACATTATCACTGTGATATATACTGTTGTAAACCTGTACCAATCAACCTCCACCAAACAAACTATACCAATAACATGAACCATGCATCAACCTATACCTCAACCTGTAATCAACCTGTACCATAAACAAGTGCATCAACCATGCACCAACCTGTACCAAACAACCTGTACTCAACCTGTACCATAAACAATTGCATTAACCATGCACCAACATGTAACTCAACCTGTACCATCAATGAGTGCATCAACCATGCACCAAATCTGTACGAATAAACTGTCACAACAACATGTCCAAACAACCTATCACAACAACTTGTCTCATCAATATTATCAACCAAATCAGATCTACTCATCAATATCAATCACCAAGACAAATCTCAAAGATGTGCATCAACCAATCATAACACAAAAACTCATAATCATCACCAAGATCAATATGTGCTTCTAATAATATACGAATACAAGTATGTTACATCATCCATAAACCATTTGTCAAACAATACTACCAATAAGTGCCTCCAACCATGTACCAAGTATGTACCAATCATGTATCAATTACTCATCAATATGTACCAACATCATCAACTATACACCTCATGTATGTGCCAACTCATCAACTACTTGACTCTACCATGTAACCAACATGCACCTCAACAAAAATCCTTCATCAATTTCATCATCCAAATATGATTTGTAACTCTGTAATAGACCTAGTGTATATGATCACATACCTGCAAAACTTCCTTAACTTTAACAACAAGAGACTATCATTTTCATCAAACTTTACTTTACTCTCACATGACTAGTTTTGGATTAGTCAACAACCTTAACTTGAAATAATCATAAATATGTACCTGTAATGAATAAATATCTGAAAATAGTACACTATTTTCTTCAATGTGTTTTATACAATTCCTCTAGGTGTCACTACTTAGAACCTCTTAGAAAATGAGTTATAGCAAAAAGGCATACCTTGTTGAATTATGGCTTATTCTAGAGAGCGAACTTATAGAGCGTGCCCCACACAGAATATTTGTTGTATGGATCTGAAAATTGTACACAAAATACTACAAATTGTACTTTAACCAAAACATTTTGTCTTACACAATTTTTATCTGTTATGAATAAGTTATGACTTTTTTACCTGAAACACTTGTTTTATACTAGTTTCAGAACTGTCCACAAGCCCTATTTTCCACGAAGTGTAACTCCAAAAATACAACGACCCACAAGATGAAATTTGTACCACAACTACTTGGATATATTTCCTCAACTTCCTCCCAATTTCACGGTCTAAATCATTCTAGAAAAATAATTATTTTGAAAATGGTGAGATGACCTATAAATAACATAACTTCAAAAACACCATGAAAATAATTTATCCTCCCTTGAATTTCGACCTTCTTTACTTCACATTCCCTCTAAAATTCAACGTAGATATCCTTTGGTTACCTCAGTCATTTGTAGATATTCAATATTCTCAAGTGTGATTAAAATGAGAGAGGCCTCTTATTTATATTTTCATGTAGCTTCCTCAAGGGGTTACCTTTTAACCAGCTTAACCCACTTTCCTTATTTTAGGGTTAACCCACTTCTAACCACTTGTCAACTTAGTAATTTCTCCATTAAATATATTATTTAAATAATTTATTTTGTATTCACTTTGAATTATATTACACTCATCATTTCCCTTTATTATTTAACTTCTAAAGTATCTTAAACCACTTTGACTACTTTGACCTTTTGGGGTTTCTAGATGACTCATGAGGGTTCTCCAACTTCACATGGCCATAACTCTCTAACCGTGAGGATTTATGTGATGTTCCACATACCATTGGAAATGAAATGATATGTAATATCCATCTAGAATATTCTTACCTGCAAATATATCAAAACACATATCGTTATACATCAAACAAACTTGGGTCCATTACCCAAACCTGGGTTCCCTAACTTCACATGCCCATAAATATCTTACCGTGAGGAGCTATGTGACATTCCACATACCAACGGAAATGGAATGACATGAAATATCCATATATAATAGTCTTACCTTCAAATATATTAAAACACATACCATTATACATCAAACAAAATTCGATTCATTACCCAAACATTTGTGCTACCAGAATTTGTTACCGTACTTTCTCCAAGGGTTGACATCAATCACTAAGGGTTGAAATCAATATACAATATCACTCTCCAATGGTTGACATCAATGACAACCAACATTCCATACCAACTTTCCATCAACCTAAGCCAACTGTCTGACAATCTCCCCCTTTGGCATTGATGGCAACACCAACATTGAAGGCAACACTTAGTCATGATAACATTCATTCTTATACTCCTCATAAATGTTTCTATCTCTCCCACTTTGACATAAATGGAAAAGGGTATCTCCCTTTGGGGATGCTCCCACTGGCTGAACTCTCCTTGGGGTTTCTCCCCCTATCTACATGCCTTTGATTTTTCTTTGTTTTTATAAGCCTCTGATTACTCTCTCTCCCTTCTTATGAATAGTATCTCCCATTTTGAAATAGGGTATCACTCTGATGCAACACTGAATTCATATCACTCATTATTCCCTTGTGACAATAGATCCCCTTGGAAACATGCCTCTGTGCTCTTTATCTAAGCGGTCATCTGATAAATCTCTCCCCCTTTATCATCAATGGAAAATGTATCTTTCCATCTGGGGATGCTCCCCCTAACTGAACTGTCCATGGGGATACTCCCCCTGACTGAAATATTCCTAAAACTGCTATCCCAACATGAACTATCCTCTTTATGGTGCTTCCTTGTGTAGATCTAAGACATATAAGATAAGCATTCAAAAGCATTCATTTTGGAGTAAAAATTACTTCGAGTCTCTGGCGAAGATACTCAACGGCTTCTCTTGGAAGTGGTTTTGCAACGATGTCTTCCACTTGTTCTTTTGTGCCCACATATTCAACTTTGATGTTCTTCTCCATAACCTGTTCCTGTAGAAAGTGATACTTGATTGGAATGTGCTTCATCTTGGAGTGCATCACCGGGTTCTTTAAGATACTGATGGAACTTGTATTATCACAACAGATTGGAATGGGATCATCATACTTAGCCTGCATATCTGTTAGATTTTGTTTGATTCATAGAACCTATATACAACATCCTGTTGTTGCAATATACTTTTCCCTGGTTGCAGATAAGGATACTCATGATTATTTCTTTCTTAGCCATGATACTAAACAATCACCCAAGTACAATGCTTCTCCACTAGTGTTTTGTCACTCATCAATGAAACCTTCTCAATCTACATCTGTGTAGCAAATAATTGATATATAATTTACTTTTGGATACCATAATCCAAACTCTTTTGTAGCTTTGAGATATCTAAAAATCCTCTTTACTACTAATACATGTGATTCCTTTGGTGCTTCTTAAAATCGTGCCACCTTTCCAACTTCCTACATTACATTTGGTATGGATGTTGTCACATATAGTAAACTACCAATCATTGACATGTATTGCCTATGATCTGTAGACTTTGAATCATCATCTTTTCTCAACTTGCAACTGGTTTGCATAGGAGTGGTAACTAGTTTGGAATCTTCCATTCCGAACCTCTTTAGCATTTCTATGATATACTTAGCTTGAGAAATAAAAAATCCTTGGTTTCTTTGACATATATTGAGTAACCTTGATGTAGTGGTTGTTTTCTGTGCTTAATTTCCATAGTTCATAGGGAGTTTTTTCATTTTTGTTTCTGAGCATTACTTTGTTTGAATGTTAACTATTGTATGCATTGCATGTGTCCAAAAAATATCTATCAATTTGGAATCCATTAGAATTGTTCGAGCCATTTCCTCTGTAATTATAATCCATTATGATAATGCTCCTTTGTCTCTAAACCACTCTCTGAACCAATCTATGAATCCATGCTCTCGTCCATTATCATATATCTGTCCAAACCTGCTAAGTATTCCTATGAATCCATCTCTGTTCATACTTTCCAAGACTCTACTTGTGCAACTATCCATAATGCTGACCCATTTATCAATATACTATCATGAAGTCTTGATTAATCTATCAAATTGTACTTCTGCAAACTGACTTCTCTAGATCTGTCTTCTCAAACTCTATAATATGCTCGAAGGATGGTTCTTTTGTCTGTCACAGCTATCGCATAGAATCCTCTTGTCTAATATTCATATTACCTAGGAGTCTCTAATCCTGATGGCTTAGAACAATTCATGTCCTGATGTGTATTCATCATCATCTTCATTGGTAGATTCAACATATCTCTCAGATCTGACTTCTTTCTTTCTGTTCGTGGATTCATCTTTCACTACAATGCCTAAAAGTACAATCTCTTGAACTTGTTCCCTATTTACTTGTCCTTCTTTTCTTTTAGTTATTTTCCAAACCTTTCTGTATCTGGCATCTTTCTTTTTCTCTATAGAATTTTCTTCATCTCATTTTATTTCCAATCTTACAATCTCTGGGACCTGGCCTTTGTTCACATGTTCTTCGTGTTTTCTTATCCACACTTTATTACATCTGATATCAGTGTTCTCTTTCATGGAAGTATCGATCATGCTTATACAATCACTAACTATGTGTCCATAGTTATGAAATGTGTAACATTCAATGTTACGTGGGTCCACATAGTAATTTATTTCTTGAACATTTCTTTTATAATCCCTACAATCTTCAACCTTATGTCCAAATTTACTACAAAAAAAAATGATCATAAAATAAATTTGCATACCTGGGAGTGGATTATCTTCTTTGTGGCGTAGTCCTTCTGAATTTTTTCCTTGACTGATCATGATCACGATTGAAGCTTCTTTGTGGCTTGAATATGGATGGTCTTATTGAAGATGTATCTTCAATAGTTCTTTTAGATTCTGGTTTTCCATGATTCCTTCCTTTGAGTACTTATGAATAACTCTTTCTATTTTCTTCTTTCTTATTTTCTAGCAACCTAGAGTGCTTCTCTTGATCCTCTAAAACTGATGTGGATGTTTTTGTCTCTTCAACGTTCTTGTTGAGCTTGACAATTTTACTTCTCAATGTGACAACTTCTTCTTCAAGATTCTCAACCTCTTCTTCTTTCTTCATTATCTGAGAATTCATGACTTCTTTTGTTCTTTTCAATTCTTCAAGCTGAATTTTTAATTTGATTATTTCTTCTTCAAGTCATTTCTCTTCTTGACCAAACTCTTCCTCAAGATGGTTTATATCGTTAGTTATTTCCTTAAGATGATCTGTCAATATCTTCTCTCTCATTTATGCTTCTTCCTTCTGTTCTTCTATATTGTCTTCCAAATACTTCTTTTGATATTCAAGATTTTGTTCGATCTTTCTGGATTCTTCTAGCTGAGTTCATAAGTTCTCGATAACCTGTTGGGCTTCTTAAAAAATGTGAACAATTTCCTTTTGCTTCATCAATTCTTTCTTGAGTGACTTGTTGTCTTCTCTTAGTTCATCTAAAGAACTAATCAATTATTCTTCATAATTTTCTTCCTTTTCAATTAGTTTTTCTGTCTCATTTTCTTCATGGCATTCTATTTCAAGATGTCCACATTTTTTCACAATTAAAGAAAAACAACATACCTCTGGTGATTATGTACTCTTCATCTTCTGAATCTGTTTGACATGGTGAACATAATTCTTCTTGATCTGTATCTGCATCTCCTTTGGCCTTTTCTGAATCTATGATGGATGAAGAATATATGTCATGTAACTTATCCCAAAGTTCTTTGGCTGATGAACATTTACCAACCTTTTCTCTTACCAGATTAGGTAGTCCTTCCTAGATGAAATCCATTGCTATTTTTTTTATTCTTATTCAATTCCCTCTTGGCTACAATCTTTTCTCTTTTTGAACTATCATATCATGTAACAATTGATAGCCAAATATCATGTCCATGTGCCTGTAAAAATACTTTCTTCCTTTTGCTCCACATCTCATACTTAAAACCATTCTGACCATTAAACAATGGTACTCCATTCTTAAAATAATCCATGATCTCCTTCCAATGGTTAAACTATTTTCTGAATGAATCGACTCTAATACCAATTTTTGGATTACTAAGAGGGGGGTGAATTAGTAATAGAGAAAATTAATCTTTTTTCACCACAAAATTCAAGTGTTATATCAATGTATAATTATCATCCAATAGTTGTAGAATAAATAAACAATGAACAAATGAACAATCAGACACATACATAGTACACCAGTTTTTTACATTGAAACCCAAAGCGAGAGAAAACCACATAATTTTTTTTCTTATATGTCTTTAAGAAGTACATTCATTGGTTCCAGCCACCTTTCAGTTGTAGCTAGAGAACGTAGGGGGTTGTAGCCTCCTTCTGGATGTAGCCAGAGAATAGGGGAGTTGGAGCTTCCCTTAGGTTGTATCTTGAGAAGCTAGGGGGTTGGAGCCTCCTTTCAGTTGCAGATGCAAAACAAAGGAAGTTGGTGCTTGCAATGAATGTAATTCTTAAAGACATATAATAAAAACCATTATGTGGTTTTCTCCCTCTTTGAGTTTCTACGTAAAACACTAGTGTACTGTGTATGTGTGTGATTGCTCATTTGTTCATTATTTATTTACTCTGCAACTATTGGATGATAATGCTACATTGATATAACACTTCCTTTTTATGGTGAAAAAGGATTAAATTTCTCTATTATTGATTCAACCCCCCCCCCCTCAGTAATCTAGCAGTACCATCTGTTTATTAAGGATAACCTAAGGAATGTTACATTCATTTATCAGGGTCTCTCTAGAATAGGTAGCTAGGAATATCTCAACTGGGAACTCAAGGGAAGCTATTGCTAGGAAAACTGTTAAAAAACCAACAACAACACTTGTTGTTTTAGGGAAAATCATGCAGGATTTCACTCTTCTGGCCTGACAACCAACCTCTTCAGTTCTCCATCTCCAATTTTCTCCAATTACACTCCATACTTTTCCATCATATGGCTTCACCTTCTCCAAACTATCTTTCGATGCCCAAACTTGACTAACTTACCAAACTGTTCGAACTATTGTTACTTTTGTCTCAACCCATACAAAATTCCTCTCTTTTGCTTTCTTTATTGACTCACACTCTTCCCCAAGCTGATTATACTCAACCCCCATGTGCCCAATAACTTCGGGATGTGACCACTCACACCCACCCTCTTACATGTATTCAATTATTAGCTTTGAAAACACTCAATAATAAATGGAAAGGTTCATATGCAATAGAATATTTAGGAAAACGAGTTAAATCCATAAACATGGGCGATTCCCCCCTTGGACCCTTCTTGGCCATTATCCTAGATACTTCCCTTTCTTTTGGATTTATTAAACCCCCATATCTTATCCATGTTCCCTTAGCAACTGACATCACATTTTATTATTAAAACATTGAAATACAATTCACATATTACATCGCTTCGTCGTAGCCACATATTATATCTACACAAGTGTTAATCAAATTGGGGATTATAATGGGGATGTTACATTCGCCCTCCACTAAAATTGAGCATTTTCCTCGGTGCACTCTATGATGATATACATGTATGCAAATTTACATCACAATACTTGGAAATAAAATTTCTACAATTTAGCAACTCCAACAACAACTCCAATCAAAATCTTACGTTCCTCTCAACTCATCGACCCAAGGAATGCACCATTCGTTTATCGGGGATTCCAAAGGGATATACCATCTGTTTATTAGAGATAAACCAAGGAATGTTCCATTCAATTATCAATATCCCCAGTGCAGTTGGCCAGGACTATGAGATGTGGTTTTGGAACCCTAGTTTCTCAAAATAGAGCTTTTCAATCTGTCTTCTTCAAAACTGCCAATAATTTATGGGTATTCTACCAACATGTTTTCTTCATTCTCCCATGCAGCATATTCAAAACCATAGGAGGTCCATTGAACCTTTACCAACCATATGGATTTGTTCCTGATCACTTTTAATTTTTGATCCAGGATGCATACAAGTTCCACCCGAAAATCCCCTTCATGCTCCACCTGGATCACTTTCCAATCAATGACATGATTAACATCATGTACATACTTTTTAAGTAATTATACATGAAATACATTATGAACTCTCATGGATGTAGTCAAATATAACATGTATGAAATTGATCCTATCTTTTCTAATATTTCAAAAGGATCACAATATTTTGCTACCAACTTTGGAAAGATTCCTAATATTAGCGAACTTCTATTTTCCTTTACCTTTAAAAACACATGTTATACCACTTT
>ML785005.1:39309-50465 GCA_009831015.1 Picea engelmannii
TGGAAGCTGTAGCTACCTTTGGAAGTCATTACTTCCCTTGAACAAAAACTATTGATTATTTCTCATATATTGTGCATGGTGTATTGTGGTGTATTGGTGTAACTCTTATACTATTGTTCATTTCTCATTGGATATAATTAAATTGTTTAAGTATAAGTTGAATTTTTTTTTTAAATTGTACTGGATACTGATTCACCCACCTCTCAGTATCAACACACATCTCATAATTCTCTCAACCCAACTTATATTCTCCTACATCTATCCCAACTTTTCCACCATCTGTCTTCCTCTTAACCTTCCCAACCCAAGGAATGCACCATTCATTTATCAGGGATAACCCAAGGGATGTAACATCCCTTTATTGAGGATAACCCAAGGTATGTACCATTCATTTATCAGGTATAACCAAAGGGATGTACCATCTATTTATCAGGGTTAACCCAAGGGATGTACCATCCATTTATGAAGGATAACCCAACGATTGTTCCATTCATTTCTCAAGGTGTCTCTAGCACAGGTAGCTAGGAATCTCTTAGCTGGGAACTCAAGAGAAACTGTTGCTAGGAAAAATATCAGTAAACCAACAACAACACTTGTCGTTTTAGTGCAAATCATGTATGATTTAACTCTTCTAGCCTGAAAATTTGGCCCTTCAGTTCTCCATCTCAAATTCTATCCAATTACAATCCATGTTTTTCCCTCCTATCGATGCACCTACTCCAAACTCTATTCCGATGCCCAAACTTGACTAACTATCCAAACTTCTCGAACTGTCGTTACTTCTATCTCAGCCCATACAAAATTAATCTCTTTTGATTCCTTTATTGACTCACACTCTTCCCCAAGATAATTTTACTCAACCCCTATGTTCCCAATAACTTTGGGATGTAACCACTCACACCCACCCTTTTACATGTATTCAATGATTCAATTTGGAAACACTCAATAAAAAATGGGAAGGTTCATATACAATATAAGATTTAGGAAAATGGGTTAAAGCCATAAAAATGGGTAATTCCCCCCTTGGACTCCTCTTGGAAATTATCCTAGACACTCCCCTTTCTTGTGGATTAATTCATCCTCCATCTCTTGTCCATGTTCCCTTAGTAGCTGGCATCACATTTTATTATTAAAACATTGAAATACAATTCACATATTACATCGCTTGGACGTAGCCACATATTATATCTACATATAAATTAATGAAATTGGGGATTATAATGGGGATGTTAAAAATATAATTTCAAAGTGCAGTGACTTGTGGAAGTCCTATAAAGAAACTCCTAAAAAGGGAAAGAAGGGTAAATCTAAATTGTCTGATTAGGAGAAATCAATGATGAGGATTGAAGGCTAGAACAATCTGAGGTGCATTGAGTATCGTCGATCCTGTTGAAAATAAACAATAGGGATAGGAATTTGAAGAGTGAAATAAGATTGCAAGGGAAAATATTAAGTGCCAAATTGGAGACTATGGAAATATCCCGAGGACATATGAATTACACACCAAAGGTAAATTGCTTCAGTATATAATCTTGTTGTCATAGTCGAGATCCTATGGGAGGTTTAGCTCCTGGTTCGGAGCTCTATTGAATGGTTAGTAAACAAAATAGCTTTTGAACTCTGTTAAGGAGGAATTTTGGGCCCGAGTGAACCATCAAAGGAGTATCTCAAATTCTGAGATGAACAAAATTGACTTTAAATTTATGCAAAATTGTGGGTAAGACCAGGATGGTCATCAATTTTGGTATCAACGAGTAATTTTTCTTTGAGATTGGATGGATAAATATGGAATTTTGAATTGTAGATATAGAAATAGAGAATATGATTTGATTCAGAGACAACATGTATGGAGGATTACATGAGAGGACTACAAAATTATTGGGCATGAAGTTTTCCATTCAAGTGCATTAAATGTGGAGGATAAGATCTCATGGATAGATATTACCTGTAATGGTTGGTATTTTAAAATAAACTTTGTTTATGAAGATTTGTATATGTAGATAGAGGAAAAAGGAGAAGGGTAAGGATTGACAACCCTTAATTCTGGTAGAGTTGTGGGAGAGGGCATGAAGAAATCTCTAGTGAAAGAAATTGTGGAAGAACTGTTACACACCAAAATGTCACACTTGAGTTTCACACCCTAAGTGTCACAGGTGTCACAAAGTGACATATGCACATTGTTAAGTGTTGTATGCACTATTGCAAGTGTCACATGCACCTTAAAAAGTGTTGCATTCACTTTGATAAGTGTCACAACCCATTGACAAAAAGAAAAAAGTCTTCACAACCCATAAGTCATGTTGGAATAAGAAGCCCCATCATTTGAAGGTCGAAATACACCTTTTTCTTGGAAAATCGACCATTTTTTGGGCATTTTTGAAAGGTGGTGCCTCCTGGACATTATGGGGGAGCACCACTTCATGGAATGGCACCCCCTTTCAATGCTAGGAGATCACCACTTTATAGGATGGTTCCCTTTGTTCAACTCTTGGGGAGCACCAATCTTGTTAGAGGGAATCATGGGATCTCCCACCTCTTTCTAAGGGTTAGCTCTGACTTGGATGAGGTTGTTGTGGTTGAATACTACCTTATGGATTCATATTAGGATATTATCCAAAACTTAAGGAGCCATATCCTCAACCATATCCTTCATCTTCTCTTTTAGTTTTTTTTTCCTCTTTCTTCCCTAATTTTCTCAGTCTGATTTTGAAGGGATTGTTTCCTAGTGACTCGTACATTGTATTTGAATTTGTTTGGATTGAGAATTGATACTTATCACTCATTTTTTTCGATGTTGAAAAACTCTTCTAAGTTGTGAGATTTGTTAACATTTCTTTTCACTAGTTTGTTCTTTGTCTTGTGATGTTATTAATTATCTAAATGGTTGGAAGAGTCTGCAAAGGTTTGATTATTGTTGAGTTTCTTTTCAATCTTATTTAGAGCATCTCTCTCTTTTGAATGATTGAGATTCTTTTGCTTACCACAATATAGCTTGAATTCCTTTTCTTGTTTCTCCTTTTTAAATATTGTTGAGTGATTGTCTCTTTCTCTTTTTCACTGTTTGGGTTCTTGTTGGAGGAATTCTAACATTTTTCTTTCTTGTTGACTTTTGAGTTATTAATTGAGCGAGTTATTTCACACTTATTTTCTCTCAGTTCTCATTAGTTATGAGTGCATTTATTGTTTAATATTTTTACTTCATAATCCTTTGTATCTGAATTGGATTCTTGCATTGAAAATAAGGAAGTAGAAAAAACTTGCGTTCGATTTAGGATCATTTCATTTATAATCAAATGAATAAAAATTGATTGCATTCAAAGTTTTGGGTGGTGCATGTTCATAGTTTACACTTGGTAAACTGCATTGGGTTTATGCATTTGAGAATGGAAAAATACTCTTCTCCTTTCCATAGATAGAGTTCATTGAAAAATAACTTTTCATCTCATTTTGTTGCACTCTTTTGGAGTTGAAGTCATGAATATCATCAGTTTCACTTCCATACCCTTGAGTAAACAACATCCTAAAATCAAAGCGCTAATTAAAATCTATATATAATTTTTTATTTCTATGGATCTACAAACCTACATTAGGCTAATTGTAGGGCTTTGGAATTGGTTTTGATAATAACTTTCCAAATCCATAAACAAACATAGAATCTCGCGATAGGGAGAGAAGATCTAATTTTCATATAAGCATGGACAGGACCCCCCTCTTGTACAGTGGTTAAACATGAGGTCATGTGCGGGAGAACAACATATATTATCCCTCTGAAGCTTAATAAAACATAGTGGAAAGAGCATATATTGGGGGTTCTTCTTGAAGTGTCACTAGTTTCATTATTTCTTTGTGCTTCATGAATCTCGAATCCATTCGAGATCCTCTGGAGTTTACCAGTTGTCTTGTCTTCTATCCTCTAGAATAATTTTGGACTTGATATCTTTCCCATACGTTCGATCCTGATTGTCGATTGTACCCACCCGAAGGCTGACTGTGATTTGGTAACCTTAGTGGCCTTTATCCTTAGGGTTCATACACAAGGTGACGAAGAAGGGAAGCCTTTGTTGTACCTGGGTCAAACATTGGTCAAACTTAGTCGGGCTCCTTAGAGGGTAACTCATAGATAGACTATGAGAGAACTTGCACCAAGGTGTAAGTCCATTAAATAGGTCACCAACGTAACTGATACACCTGATCTGTCTCAACCCATTTTCGATATTGATCCTACGACGTTGGATTTCATCACCAATTAGCACGTTCACTATGAAAAGGTTTGTTTGTTTGGTTTTGTTCCTAGAGATTTTAGCATGTGTTGCTTGTTTTCCATAGAAAAACATTAGGTTGTGTCTATGTCCATGGTGCTAGTTCCTGGAGCTACCCACGAAGGGACATCTTTTCCTGGGATACCATTTACTTCTCCTTTTGTGGGACACGTTGGTCCTCCTTATATCGCTACTTTGACTCTTCTTGGACTCACTATTGGGTTATCGGTTTGGTTGTTTTCCACTTGGGTGAATGCTCCTAGTTCTTCATCCATAAGTAATTCACCCTAGGACTATCAACCTCATGTCGAACCTCTTCCTTCTTTTCTTATAGGGAATTTTTCCCGTGCTTCCTCTTCACCTAGTGAAAGCTCTGCAACTAGTAATCCGGTGGGTAAGAAGAAGAAAAAAAGAGGATTAAGAAGAAGAAAAATAAGATAGAGGGTAACATTTGAACCACTACAAGACATATTGGAAGAGATCAACCAACTATTGTTCATCATGTTTGGAGTGTTGATAATTTCAACAAGTCTACCAAGACACATCACAAGCCTAAATTCCCTTGCAGGATTTGTAAGGGTGATCGCCTTCTTAAGGATTTCCCTGTTATTCTGAAGGTTGTATAAGTGTGGTCTCAGGGTTCTCAACCTGCATCGTCAATCATTGTAGGTCATGCTAGTGACAAACCATCAACTAGTGATAATCAAGTTGAAAGTAAGAAGGGTAAAGCTAATTTTCCTTGCTTTTTATGTAAGGATATGCACCACACCTACCTTTGTCCTTGCATGGATGAGGCTTCATATATGCTAGAAAATATTTTTTATTTCCAACAACAAATTCCATCTCCCAACCCACCATTGGTTGATGAACTAGTCAATCTGGTTCCATCATCGCTCAATTCGGTTGATCAGGTGGTCAATCTGGTTCCATCATCAATTTAGTCAGTCGATCAAGTGATTGACTCAGTTTCACCTTTGATCGATCCCACTCTCCCATTGGAGAGTGAAGTTAAAGTGGTTGATTCAATACCACCCTCAGTTGATCTTACTCCTCCTAGGAAAAGTGAGGATGTCACTCAAGTCTTTCTTATTTCTGTAGATTCTTCTAGACAAGGGGGAAATTCACCCATTCCAATGGAACTCCCTATGATTAATGAGGCCATTCTTTTAGATTGGGGTTCACTACCAAAATCTCATCTCCCTTCCTATATACCTTTCCAAATCATTGTTCAAGTTCATGGTAGGGATGTTCCTCAGACTATTGTCGATGAAGGTGCATCCGTTAGTATTTTATCTTCCATTGCTTGGAAGTATCTTGGTTCCTGTCAGATTTCTTCGGTGACTTGAAATATATTGGATTTTAACATAAGGGTTGGTCAACCTTTACATATCCTTCCTCAGTTTTCGGTTACTTTAGGATGGAAAGTTTTCTATATTGATGTGATGGTTTTCCACGACCCCTTGGATTTTAATGTGTTCCTCGGGAAAGACTATGTTTATGTCATGAAGGCTCTTGTGTCCATGGTCGTTGAAGTGATGTTTATCCCTCACAATGAAAACATAGTGTCCATAGACCAACTTTCATTCATTATCCCTCATACGAGGGTCTACCATTCAACTTACCTAAACGATCCTTATATGCAAGCAGAATCTGCCCCGTCACAGGTCAATTATGTGGGAACCTGTTCCATGCATTCAACTATGAATGAGAAGGAATCTATTCCTTCTCTTGATTTAGATCTGGTAGTTGACGTGGTGATCTGTTCTATAGGGATATTAGATCCTAATCTCTCTACCCACATTGCAACCCTTGACATGTATTTCTTTCAGAATGTGATTCTACCATCTAAAGAAGATCCCTTGGAAGCCATGATTCAGGTTTGTCTCTTGACATGTATTCCTTCCAGAGAATTGTCCTCTTAGAATCCATGATCAATTAGAGGTATTGATCATATTTTATTTAATGATTTCAATCTCATTAAAAAATGAAACCAAGTTCGAGCAGAGTTACCGCTTATGTGTCATGATCGTTAAAAAATGAAATCGAGGGCCTATAGAAAAGTTCTTATTTCTGTGTCAAGATCATTAAAAAGTGAAATATAGGTCCTCAAGCATAGTTTTTATAGTTTCAAGCTTGTGCAAAAATGAAGCCTACCTTTCAAGCATAATTTTCTTCATTGTGACAAGCTCATTAAAAAATGAAATAGAGGTCTGGGAATCGAGCCCAGAGGTCATGAGAAAATTTCTTTTCCTATGTCAATCTCGTTAGAAAATGAAATAGCCACCTCTTTTGTTGACTATATTCTTTTGGTATATCTTGTAAATATTGAGTCGAGTCTTTTTCCAGATGTTGTAAATGTTGAGTGGAGTCTTTCACTAGATATCGTAAACTAACCTTCATTTCATCTCCCTATGTCAATTGATTCTCTTTCTTCCTATGGTGAACTTTTTCCTATTACTAACCACAAGTCTATTGGGTATACAAATTGGCATTAGGACAAGAGTTGTCTTGGTTGTGGAGCCTGATTATCTTCCTGATTCAGAGCTCTTTTACTTTCAACCGTGTTTATACCCCATGAAGTATTTACACCCCATAAGTATGTACACTATTCCACGTGGGGGAGTGCAGAGGGGGGTACCCCCTCTGCGGAGTCCGGGGGGGCTATCCCCCCAGTTGGGGGGTCTGGGGGAAATCGGCCCCCCGAAGGAAAAATTGCCTTGTAAATGTATATTGTAATTTCATTGTAAATATGAACGGTTCATTATAAGGTCGCAGCTCTAATGGTATATATTATGTTAGGGTTTTTTGCCCTAGAAGGCAACCCTCTTTTATGAGGGAAATGTATTGCGACTATGATTGGATGGCGAATATTGTATTCTGAGATAGGAGACTGTGAGAGAAAGAAGAGGAAGTTACAATGGGTTTGTTGTAGGTTGTATCCCTTCATATGTTTGATAATAATAAAGGAAGGAATTGGCAATTTCTCTGGTGGACATAGCCCACACTGGGTGAACCACATAAATCTGTGTCTTTATTGTATTGTGTATCTTCTGTGTTTTGTTTCCGCATTTGTTTTATTTTATTGCTCCACGGTCCTGTTTTTCCAACAACTGGTATCAGAGCGAAAGGTAACTCATAGGAAAAGAGGGTTCCTGGTTCAAGTGGGAGCAATGTCGGAAGATGGAAAGTTTAGGGTCGAGATATTTAATGGCCAAAACTACCAGTTATGGAAGATGTAGATGAAATATTATTTATATCAGAAGGATCTATTCCTACCATTGGGCATAGTAGCAAAGAAGCCGATGGCCATGAAGGATGAAAAATGGGAGATTCTTGACAGAAAGGCTTTAGGAATGATACGGCTGAGCCTGGCAGTGTTGATGGCTTTCAATATTTCCAAAGAAAAGACAATGAAGGGTTTGATGGACACATTGGCCAAATTGTGTGAAAACCCTCAACATCCAATAAGGTATTTCTAATGAAGAGATTATTTAATATGAAGATGTCAGAAGGTGGGTCTGTTGCAGATCATTTAAATGAATTTAATATGGTTACTAATGAATTTAAAAGTGGACTTTGATGATGAGGCCAGGGCTCTTCTAATCTTGTACTCATTGCCAGAAAGCTGGAATAGCTTGGTCATGGCTGTAAGTAACTCTGTCTCTGGTTCAAATACTTTAAAATTTGATGATGTTGTTGGTGCTATCCTTAGTGAGGAAATGCGATGGAAAAGCACAGGTGAGACATCAGGTAATGCGTTGAACATGGAGAATAGAGGAAGACAAAAGGATAGAGGAAAGGGCTCAGGGAACCGCAGAAATTCTAGGAAGGGTAGATCCAAATCCAGACTTGGAAAGATAGAATGCTGGAATTGTGGGAAGAAAGGACATCTAAAGAAAGACTGCATATCTCCAAAGAAACAAAGAGACGGACAGGAGGAGAGAAATCAATAAGCAAATGTAGCAGGTGATGTGTTACAAGATGCTTTGATTCTTTCTGTAGATAATATTTCTGAGTCTTGGGTAGTAGATTCAGGGGCTTCATTTCATGCCACACCCCATAGGAAACATTTTCTAGATTATGTTCAAGGTGATTTTGGACAGTTTCATTTGGGTGATGATGCACCATGCAAAATTGTTGGAATGGGAAAGGTAAAAATAAAGCAAGGCAATGGAAACCAATGGTTTTTGAAAGAGGTAAGACGTAATCCAGATTTAAGGAAAAAATTAATTTCAAGAGGGCAGTTGGAAAGTGAAGGTTGTATATCCATATTTACAAATAAGACGTGGAAGGTCATCAAAGGATCATTGGTGATAGAAAAAGGAGAGAAGGTAGGTACATTGTATTTATGTAATAGTAATACTGACTCTTCTATATCTTTAGCTTCTACAGGAGTGGATATAGCACTATGGCATCATAGGCTGGGATACATGAGTGAGAAGGGTATGCAGATCCTTTACAAAAGAAATTTGTTGCCAGATCTTAAACAAATTGATTTGGACTTCTGTGAGCATTATGTTTATGGAAAACAAAAGAGAATCAGATTTCTCAGAGTCGGAAAAGAAAAGAAGAATGAAAGGTAGAGCTTGTGCATACAGATGTATGGGGACCAACTCAAGTATCATCTGTTGGTGGCTCTAATTATTATGTTACTTTTATTGATGATGCAACTAGAAAAACTTGGGTTTATTGCATTTGACAAAAAATTGATGTTTTTGATACTTTTAAGAAATGGAAAGCTTTAGTTGAGAATGAGACAGGAAAAAATTTGAAGTGTCTCAGATCAGATAATGGAGGTGAATATTGCAGTAAGGAGTTTGATGATTACTGTTCATACCATGGGATTCGTAGAGAGAAGACAGTTCCAAGAACACCATAAGAAAATGGTGTGTCAGAAAGGATGAACAGGACAATCATGGAGTGTGCAAGGAGTATGAGATTGCATGCAGGTTTTCCCCTACAGTTCTGGGAAGATGTTGTAGATATTGTTGTTTACTTAATAAACAAAGGACCTTCAAGCTCTTTGGATGGTAGAATTCCAGAGGAGGAATGGACATGAAAAAAGGTAAACTATTCTTTTTTGAAAACTTTCGGTTGTGAAGCATTTGTCCATATTGATAAAGAAAATAGAACAAAGCTTGAGGCAAAATCCAATAAGTGTACCTTTATTGGATATGGTGTTAATGATTTTGGTTATAACTTATGGGATTATGAAAATAACAAAATCATTAGGAGTAGAGATGTCATATTCAATGAGAAGGTCATGTACAAAGATTAGTTGCAGGGAAAGAAATGGGAAAAAGAAAAACAAGAATACACAGTGCTTGATGAGATCACTGAAAAAGAAATTCCAAAGGAACCAGAAAATCAAAATGTACAACAACATGAGCAGTAGGTACCTCAAACACCTACAAGTGTTGTTGGAAGATCTACCAGGTTAAGTATACCCCCTGAACAATACTCTCCTTCATTGTATTATTTATTGTTGACTGATTCTAGTGAACCAGAATGTTATGAAGAGGCAATGCAGGTAGACACCAAAAAGAAGTGGGAGCAAGGCATGAAAGAGGAAATGGATTCCTTGGAAAATAACCAGACTTAGGAATTGGGTCAGTTGCCTATGGGAAAAAGAGCATTGCAGAATAAATGGGTTTACAAGTTGAAGGAAGAAGATGGAGGAGAAAAGTGGTACAAGGCTAGACTTGCTGTAAAGGGGGTTGCACAAAAGAAAGGTATATATTTTGATTAAATATTTTCTCCTGTTGTTAAAATGAATTCAATTAGGACTATTTTAAGTCTTGTGGCAGTAGAATATTTGCATCTTGAACAGTTAGATGTAAAAACGGCTTTTCTCCATGGGGATTTGGAGGAAGAGAGTTATATGCAGCAACCACAGGGGTATGAGGTCAAAGAGAAGGAGAATTCGGTATGCAGGTTGAATAAGAGATTGTATGGACTAAAGCAAGATCCAAGGCAGTGGTATTTGAAGTTTGACAGGTTCATGACAGAACAAGGTTATAGTAGATGTCATTCTGATCACTTTTTTTATTTTAAAAGGCTAGAAAATGGAAGCTATATTATCTTTCTATTGTATGTAGATGACATGCTTGTTGCAGGGTCTAACATCCATGATATAAATATGCTCAAGAAGAAATTAGGCAATTCATTTGCGATGAAGGATTTGGGTGCTGCAAAGAAAATCCTTGGCATGAGAATAACAAGAGACAAAAAAAATCGTAAATTGACATTGTCTCAGGGTAAGTACACAGAGAAGGTGTTGGAGAGGTTTAGAATGCAGAATGCAAAACCAGTTAGTACACCTTTGGCCACCCATTTCAAATTAACTAAGGAAATGTGTCCCAAGACACAGGAGGAGATAGAAGACATGTCCGGGGTCCCTTATTCATTAGCAGTTGGCAGCTTGATGTATGCAATGGTTTGCATAAGACTAGATATTGCACATGTTGTGGGAGTTGTGAGCAGGTATATGAACAATCTAGGTAAAGAACATTGGGAGGCAGTAAAGTGGATTCTCAGGTATTTGAGAGGTACTACTACTCATGCATTATGTTTTTGATGTTCAAACACTTTTCTACAGGGATATGTTGATTTAGATATGACAGGTGATAAAGACAGTAGGAGGAGCACTGTTGGAAGATTGATTGTTGTCATTGATGTCAACCCTAGTCATGGGTTTTGGACCGCAAGATTGATAAAGGTATTTGGACATGAAGGAAAGTGCACATGCATATAAAACACCCATGAATGGATAGTATACATCATGTTGTTTCCAGTGGTATGTGTCACGTCACATGGATCCTCATGGTTGAGGAGAAATGAATTTTTGAAGATGACAAAGTGAATTGAAAAAGGAAGTACATGTAGGCCCTGAAAATA
>ML785005.1:50871-152194 GCA_009831015.1 Picea engelmannii
AAGGTACCTCTGGTAAAAATTTCAGCTCTTGATTCTCTATAATTATGGAGATACACTCTGTGGAATATAGGGTTTGTGACCAGTGCTGAAACTAGTCAATAAACAGGTGTTCCGGGTAAAACAGTAATAAATGTTTCTTAAAGACTCCAAATGAAGTGGGACCACTTCCATTGGAAAGCGTACAGACTTTAGTTTCTTGTGTGCGAGTTTCAGAAGAATATGTTAAATTATGAGCGCAGGGGATGCTATACAAGTTGGGTCTTCTGAACATACCAGAATTGAATAAAGTCTACCATTCTTTCTATAACCTCTTTTTGGGGAGGATTCAAGGAGTGAAAATTAGAGGAGTTTCAGAGAATACATTGAGTAAAATTATCTATAGGATCAGAGTACTCCAAGAATTGAATAATTGCAGAAATTGAAGAAGTCTCAGAAAGCATTATCAGGTTCTATGTGATGAATTGAAGGATGTGGGTCAAGTTTTTTGGAATCCTTTATGGTAGCTATTGTTACCCTTAAACATGACACATGCTTGCATCTTGTCTTACAGTTGGGTAATTTGCTTGTCTCTAATTCATACCAATTCCATGTTTCGTTATGCATTTTCATTCCATTCGAAGAGTGATCTTATTTCCGTCACATTATGTTCTTGGTAACTGTCGAGTCAATGCTTCCAAGTCACTTGTCATGTCTCATCATGTTCAAGGGAAGTTTCAATTCAAACCATCCATCTGAAGTAGTACCCATTTCCATTTAATGTGTCATTCCATACTCATTCAATCCACCATCTTACATCATGTTCCTATGTTATTTTCGTGTCAATTATGGGGGATACATCAAGGCCCTCCTTCGATGAGTATTTTCCTGTCAATATCAACACATTATCCAAGAATTAGTCTTAGAAACCAGTTAGTACCTTGGGACCTGCATGCCTCAATGGTAGGCTTCCTCGCTTCTGATAGTAGATTTACATCATTCACCTCTAATCATATGATTCCATGAACTTTCAAATTCAAATCGTTTGTTCACATTCATTGGAATGTGCTAGGGTACCTTGGAATTCATTGACATCATTGGTGATTTACCTCGCACTTGTTAATGGTTTACTTCAATGACCATTAATCAAGTGGTTTCTCCCATATTCGAGATCAAATCATATATTCACATGACTAGATTCATATTGCATCATGATCGGGATGAAGACCTTGGGTTGGGCGGTCACTCTGACATGTGATTTTCCTAGGTTGTGATGGAGATAATTTGAGCATGTAAAATATTTCAATACAATCACCATGTTGGAAATCTTACTGATATATATATATATATATATATATATATATATATATATAATGTCACATAGATCCACATTGTATTGAGCCATGGCTATGTTTTGTTTTCTTGTAGTTCCACTATGTATTTTCGTGGTAGTGATCAGTTCATGTAATGGAATTATAGATCGACATTGTATCATTGGTGGGAATATCCTTAGTCAGTATTTTCATGGATCTACAGTGCATTGGTTATAGGTTGTTCTTTGATTCATATTGTATTCCAAGAATAGGTATGTCTGCCTCAGAAATGGAACATACTTGTATACTGATTGATGATTGTTTGCATCTTCTGTCAGTTTCTCCTACTCCAACACCCTTTCATTGAATAATTTGTAAAGTGTTTCGGCCATGAGTTTCTCTTATGACCTCACACTTTAGGGGGAATCTATTACACACCAAAATTTCACACTTGATTTTTGCACCCTGAGTGTCGCAAGTGTGACAAAGTGACATATAAACCTTGTTAAGTGTCACATGCACTGTCAAAAGTGTTGTATGCACCTTACCAAGTGTTTCTTTCACTTTTATGAGTGTTGCAACCCCTCGACACCATGAAAAAAGTTGTCACAATCCCTAATTCATGTTGGAAGAAGAAGCCCCATCATTTGATAGTCATAACACACCTTTTTCTTGGAAAATCAACCAATGTTTGGGAATTTATGAAGGGTGTAAACCCCTGGCCATGCTAGGGGAGTGCCACTTCATGGAATGGAACTCCCTTTCCATGTTAGGGGAGTGCCATTTTATAGGATGGTGCCTTCTGTTCAACTCTGGCGGAGCACTAATCTTGTTACAGGGAATCATGGGATCTCCCACCTGTTTCTAAGGGTTAGCTCTAAATTGGATGAGGTTGTTGTGGTTTAATAATACTTTATGGATTCATATTAGGATATGATCCAAACCTTAAGGATACATATCCTCAACCATATCTTCCATTTTATCATGGTGGTTGTGCCTCTCAAGCCTATATATTGAGGGTATTTCCAAGGTGAAGGGGGGAAGAATACAAGTATCAAACCTTTGATCTTGGGAGAAACATCTACATTTTGATGTCAATATTCATGCAAGGTATGGATGAAGAGAGATTGGATAAGTGTTTCATCATCAAGAATTATTTTTAAGTGTCTCCTTTTGGATTTCCAAATTAATATCAACTTGGCATATTCCCTTCTAGTTCATGCTTTTATACATTGGCTTGTTTATTGTCATTTCATCCTTCATATATATCTTCTTTATATAATCATCTAGAGTAGGAAGAAGAGTTCCTTTTCTAGTCTTTTCATGGTTTCATTTTTATTGAGGAGCTTGGATATCAAGCCTGTGGATTGGATCAACAAGGATGAACATTGCAACAAGGTACACCACATCATTCTTCTTCTCTCTTGGTTGATTGATATAGTTAGATCTATAGGGAAAGTTGTAACCACTTGTTATATTTTTTATTTGGACCAAATATAAGAGTCTTGGTCCAAAGGGGAGCTTAGGTTGTATGCAGGGTAATCTTTCTCAAAACAAGAAACTTGGAGCAACAAATGTTGTAATTAATTCTAGCTAGAGATTAGAAGTAAGTAGAGAGGACAAGAGGAGTTCTTAGAAGAAAGTGAGTAGGTGAAAAGTCAGAGAAGAGTGGAGGAGTTGTCAAAGGGTTATAATGGAGATAACTTGTAATACCAAAAGGATATATATTAGGAGGAATCTTGGTGAGGTATTGAATGGTAGGGTAGAGGTGACTTACTCAGACGCATTGTGGAGTCTGAGTGGTTGTCAAATTTAAGCCTTCGGGGTTATAAGAATATGTTAGAAAAAAGGAGTCCTATGAAGAAAGAAAAATCAATAGTCCATATGTGTTCGAAGTCATATGGGATGGCACTACATAATTGATAGGTGGAAATGGACGTTTTTCCATCCAAATAGGGATATCAAAGTGTATGATCGGAGGAATACAACAAAAGAGTAAGCTCAGATAGACGATAGGGATTATTTCAGAATAATTTTGATCAAGGGTTAAGGAAAGGACACATGATGATGTATTATTGTCTCTCAGTGAAGGACCATCCGTTTCAAGTAGCTAGTGTAACTCTTATATAAGGACAATGATGAATGATGGATATGTATTCAGGATGATACAAATCAATTATAAGGTAGCAACACGTTGCGAAAGATTCTTGGTGTTTGGAATATACTTATCCGATTCAATTAGAAGAAAGAAATATGATAGAGTAATGTCAATCAATGACTCAGTTATAATCGGGGTTAGATAGATCGATGTCTTAGGATGAGACACATGGTAGGTCACTATAGTGTCATGTGGCAACTAACATAGCTTAAATGTGGAATCAATGAATGAGGAGTGGACATGTAGCAGTGACATGGATTAATGATCAATCAACATGTGGAAGTTGAGTATACGAATGGTAGTGTGACACGTGGCATCCACATGTGAGTGTTGGGCATATGTGTGGCGTAGTGAAATATGGGCGGTGATCTGTGACCATTACATCCATAAATATCAATAGTATATATTTTTTATAGGCTAAGAGTATAACAAGGATATGTATATCTATCATAGTTGTCATTTCGAAGTGTAGATACTTGGGGAAGTCTGATAGATGAACTCCAAACAAAGGAAATAAGGGCAATGAGGATTTAAGTCTGGAATAGTCCAAGGTGCAATTAGGATCATCCATATTGTTGACGATCAATGAAAGGGATAGGAAGTTGAAGAGTACAATAAGCTCACAAGGGAAAAGGTTAAGTTCCAAATTGGATTTTGTGGACACATGTTGAGGACAAATGAAGTACGCACCAAAGGTAAAGTGTTTCAGTATATAAGCATGTGGTCATAGTCAAGATCCTATGGGAGGTTTAGCCCCTAGTTTTGAGAGCTATTGAATGGTGCATAAATAAAGTATTTTTTGAAATATATTAAGGGGAAATTTTGGGCCTGAGTGAAGCATCAAAGGAGAAACTTGAATTTTGAGCTGAACAATATTGACTTTATAATTTTGCAGAACCATGGGTAAGACCAGGATGGCCATCATGAAGAATTGGTGTAAAATTTTCTTTGTCATTGTTCTTATAAGTTTAATTTTTGTAAGAGTCTCAATCAACATGATTTTCACCTCCATACCCTTTGAGTAAAAAAACCCTCTTAAACAAATGCTAAACTTAAAATGTACTAGAATTTGTTTCTAGGGCTCACAAACATGTTTAGGGTTATGGCATTGGTCTAGGTTGGAGGGTTAATTTATCCAAGGCCATAAAACAAGCATAGGAGTATGATCTAGGGAGAGTCCCAATCTAAATCTCATATAAGTATATCCAAGAAGCTCCTATAACAAAGGAGTCAAACACGAGGTCGAGGAGATATCCCCTCCAAATATTAACTCATCATAGTGGAGAGATCTTATATTGGGATATTTTCCTGAAGTGACACTGACCTATCAAGCGTCAGTCCTCTAGAAGTTTTTCAGGCTCAATTACCCTTCCCATTTGTTTGATCACGACTATCGATTGTACCCCCCAGATGTTGACTACGAGTTGGTGACCATAGTTTCTTTTCCTAGGGATCTCAAAGGTGACTGTGGGGGTCTGTTGTGGTACCTAGGGAATATTTCATATCACATTTTTCGTACTGTTGGAGGGTTCCCCGTGAAGTGTGGGTGCTTGTAATAGATAAGGATGGTTAGTGGAGTTCAGGATAACTTCTTCTCACTCCTTCATTCGTTGTTTCATGGGAATTAATTAACCCGTTCCTTCATTTGGAAGGTCCCTTTCCAGTTTTACATTTCTTTGGAATTAAGATCTCATCCACCTAGGATGAAGCTTTGGAGAAGTTGTTTTCTTCCAATATTTCTCTTAGGAATGTTTAGTGGAGCTCTACTTTGTCTTGTTGGCCTTAGTTTTTTTTAATATCACTAATTTTTATCACTGATTCAGGGTGGTCGACCAACCACTTTGCTCGTCAGGAATGACCCCTAGTCTTTCTCTTGAAAGCATGGAGATTCCTTTTAGAAGGCATGCCTTTTTATAATGCTAGTTCACCAAATTCAATGCATGAGACTTTTATGGACATGAAAAATCCTGAAAGGGAGAAGTATGTGCATAAGAATGACTTGGACAAAGTTATTGAGGATACCAACCAAAGAACCCCTACCAAAGGGGATTCTTGTTCTTTTCCATTCTATGGAAATGTTGGTGCCCCCTTGATTGCCACTTTGAACATTCCTGGGTTGAATGTAGGACTACCGGTATGGTTGTGGACCAATCATAATGTTCCAAATTATCTTGATGATTCTAATATAACAACTTTATGTCATAGGCATTGTATGCGTGTTGATACTTCACCTTCTAATTATGCTAATTTTACTCCTTCTCCTTCTCCCTCTTTTGGGGAAAGTATTTATCCTAGTAACCAAAAGTCTAAAAGGAAGAGGAAGAGGAAGAGTGATAACAAGAGCTCACCAACCTTTGTTAGCCATGTTGGGGACCTTTCCCCAACCTCTATGAGTGATGATGGGGGAAAGAAACCAAACTCTACAAGTCATGCTGGAAGTATAAGTCTAGTCATTGCTAGTCATACTCACATTGAGTCACCAGCTTATGTGAGTCATGTTGGAATCTTGTCACCAACCTCTACTAGTCATGTTGGAGACATGTTTTCATACTTTACTATTCATGTTAAGGGTAAGCGATTAGCCTCTGTGAGTCGTGTTGGAAGTAAAATTCCAGTCATTGCTAGCCATATTGGCATAAAGTCAACAACCATTTCAATTCATGTTGAAGACATGCAACCAACCCTTGCAATTCACGTTGGAAGTAAAAGTCTATTCACTGCTAGTCATACTGGAATTGAGTCACCAAATTTTGTGAGTCATGTTGGAGTCTTGTCAAAAGCCTATGCTAGTTATGTTGGAGACATGTTTTCAGCCTTTGCTATTCATGCTAGGGGTAATATACTAGCCTCTGTGAGTCATGTTGGAAGTAAAATTATATTATTGCTAGTCATACTAGCGTAAAGTGACCAACCATTTTGATTCATGTTGAAGACATGAAACCAACCCTTGCAAGTCATGTTGGGGGAATGAGTCTAGTCACTGTTATTCATACTGGACAAATTTCATCAACCTCTATGATTCATGTTGGAGATCAACTACTAGCCTCTGCAATTCGTGCTTGAGATCAACTGCTAGCCTCTGCAAGTCATGATGGAAGCATGTCATCGACCAATGGAAGTCACATTGGGGGCATTGATATGGTTTAGAATCCTAGACATATACGATGTAAACCCAAGTTCCCTTGTAAAATTTGTAAGGTAGATCACCTTACTCATTTTTGCATTTCTAATTTCATGGTACAAAGAGAATGGTCCTTGTCTGAAGGGCCTTCTAGTTCTGAGTCACCTTTGGTTTCTGAACAATATTTTCAATCATCAGTTGATGAAGTGTTCGTTCCAATTCAATATTCAATCGAAACCACTCTCATTTTTTGGGGTGATGCATCTCTTGACCATGTTTTATTGCATCATATTCAACCACTAGTTGAGGTAGTGGTCACACAAATGTAATCTTCGGTCGATCCCACTCTTCTCTTGAAGAGTGACAAGTCTAAGGAGGTGATCTCATCGATGAAATATTCAGTTGATCCCACTCTTCTTTTAGGGAGCGATGCATATTTTGATTACATATTTATCATTTCTAGTTCAATACCTTATGAACAAGGGTAAATTCCACTCTCTTCAAGTATGCTCCCTCCAAGTCCCAGGATGGTTTCCTTTCATTGGAATAATTTTGTGGAGCCTCACCTTCCTTCTTAGGCACCTTTCTAGATAACGGTTTTGGTTGAATCTATGTTGAAAGGAATTAATCGATGTATTGTAGATGAAGGATCATCTACAAGTATTTTATCCTTCTCTCCTTGGAATGTGTTGGGTTCATCCAATATTGTATCAACTACCAATGAGCTATTGGTTTTCGACAGAAGACCTAGTGAACATCTGGGGATTCTTTCTCAGTTACCTATTACCTTAGGTCAGAAGACTATTCTAATCGATATGTTAGTGGTGCCAAGCCCTTTAGACGTCAATAAGATTCTTGGATGTGATTATGTTTATGTGATGAAGGATGTGGTATCTACGCTCTTTCATGTGATGCATCTCCCTCACAATGGAAGCATTGTCACTCTTAATCTTATTTCATCTGATAGTCACCATCCTATTTTGATTTCAACTCAAGTTTCCCCTTTGTGTGTTCCTAGTGTTCGAGTATACTTGTCCTAGCCACGAGTGAATTATGTGGTGTCTTATCCTCAATGTTCAATTGCTTATGAGAATGTATCTTTATAGTTATGTTCACCTTATCAAGGCAAGCTATCGACGATTGAACAAGGTTTTTATCCAATGGGGGCATATAATCCTTTTATTTCCCCTCTTGGTATGAGTAATATGGCATTTCATTTTGAGTCTGATAATACTATTTGTAAGACCTTGGGCCCTAATATTTGCATGTTGACGAGCCCTAGTTTCATGGATGTTGATTTTCCTTCAGATAAGGCTATCCTTGAACCTATTATTATGGATCTTTGACCTCCTCATGAACAGGAAACTCTGTAGGTTGGTTACTAAATAATCCCTTGGAATGATCCTAGCGACGGGCTCTACCTGGAGAAATACTATCCATATGTCATAAGGCTATGTGGTCCTTTGTACATATTTTACTTTTAGGGTTTTTGTTTTCAAGTTACGTATCCGTTAGAACATGTTTTTATCAGAGGTTTCTATATTGGACTTACTAAATTCTGGGTAAGTGTTTTTGGTCTTATATACAGGATTTTGGAGACATTTTCTTTGGTAGCTTTTAGTTTCATGTCGATCCATTCTGACAAGTAATGATCTCGAAACTAGATAGGATAGATTCTCCCATCCATGCATTTTTTTGTTATCTATTTCCTATTTCATTTTTCCTTAGGATCAACAACAATAAGTTGTGATGCAGAACCTTCTTTGTTGTTTAGAAATGTTGTAGTTCATGTGGTACATCTTACCTTCCATGGGAATCCTAGTTTAAAACTTCTTTGTATTTTGGCGCTCATGCTATAAGTTTTTTATTAGTATTGGGAGTCCTATTTAGTACCATCATGACTTTTCGTCGAAGCTGCATATCTTATTCTAAATATTTTTCTGGCCATTACCTACAAGACTCCTCGTAGCACATGTTGATACTGATGTCAAAACTTCTTCATATTCTTCAACATGCATTGTTATTTTTTACTGTCATATAGAGTAGGGCCATTTGCACCTGTACGATGCATTTATTCATATCATTCACATATATTTCATAGGGTCCACCCCATTAGTTTTTGACATCACACCCTTCGAGATTCTTATAGGTGTCTATTATAGATGGTGGATATTACCTATACATGGGTTTCCTAGTTAGTACCTCATTGGCCATCTGACACTTGTGTTGCATTCTTCTTGTTATCACTTTGTAATTTACCTTGGCTGTGGGAGGGAAATCATAAAGGTAACTAGAGACCACTTTGAGATTGGAATATGGACTTTCCAAAATAGAGAGGGATATCTCAATCTAAAATAGGATTAGTGGCCAAATATGAAATGGAAATAAGGTTTAATATGTGGTTGATGGAAGAGATGAAAAACAATCCATTGGGCATGGAGTCAAATTTACTACAAATGGAACTATCAATGACTGGTAGTAGAGATATCAAGGAAATAAAGGCAAGGTAGATGATGTTTTATCATTCAATAATATTGTAGCAGCATGGTGGTAGAAAAGGGAATTCAACATCCCATTACACTTAGAGCATCTAATTGAGGATGAATTCTTAATCCATATTTAGAGGAAATTTATGGAATGTTTAATTGCTATGAACCAGAGCATCAAATAGGGATGAATTATGATCATGTACTTTCCAATAAAACATTAAAGAACACACATTTAAATGAAAACTAAGATAAGAGTTACATACACATAGAAAGGGAACACACTTCAAAAACATCATCACAAGAATCTCTAGTAAGAGTAACTATGGACTTCTGACTAATATTCCATTATAATTAAGAAAGATTACAAAATGATCAAAATAAATTCCTCTATGCTTCTATCAACCCATTTAGTCAATCAAAATTACAAATATATATAGAAAAGACTCTTCTCGAAGCTAAGGAGTTCAATCTCAACTACTTCCCAAAGTTGGATCTTGTTACAAAATTATAGAAACACATTTAGAGATGCCTTCTAGGAAATAAGAATCAATTTTCTCGAAACTAGAGGTCAAATATAACATCATATCTCTCGAATCGTGATATTTATTACCAAACTGAGAGAGGTTTTGTTATATGAACCAATTCATGAGACAAACCTCTTTCAGTTTTTGAAAATTCCTCTCCCGTGTCTCAAGATCCATTCCCAAAGATAATGACTAAAATAGGAAATCACTAAATGTTTAAATTTGAAATATAGGTTGCAAAGATCCATTCGAATATTTCAAACCATGACACCTGTGAAGAAGCTGAAAGGGGTCTTTGTGAATGGGATCGTTCTTGACAAAAAATTATTTCATTTTTCAAATATTCCTTTTCATTTGTCTAGAAACTGAGTTTGAAGTTGACTGCAAAAACAATCATTTTCAAAACTTGGGCAACGAATTTGTGGAGCAAGGTGCCTTTTTACATTTTCTTCTATTGTTTGGATTTGATTGATGGATGAATGCCACTAATTTATAGTTTGACACTCGAGATTATGATAAGAATCCATAGGACCACTTCATTACCATTTCAAACACCATTTTATTCAACATCCTAATATATGTCAAACACTTGATTCAGACTTTGACCCTTGAGCAAATTATATGACACTAAAATCAGATCCAATGGGGATGTTTTCCTCCCTGTGAGGAAATATAGAACCCGTTGACCATGTGCCTTCATAAATTGGGATATTCCCAACCTACAAACTGACTTGTGTCCTTCTCCAACTGAAATCAAACCCAATTATCAAACTAAAAACCAAAACTATACACTGAAACTATGCATGTTGCAAACTGAAATATGAAAATGCAGAGAAAAGAACTCAAAACTTATGGAAAGATGTTTTCCCATAATATATTATTGAACACTAGTTCCTACTCTAGGATATTGAAACATCTGTCGAATAAGGTGATGCAAAAATGCCAATGAAACCAATCAAGAAAGTGACTACTTACTTGAATTATGCTCACACTTTCCTTAAGCAAGGATAAATAATTACATAATGGCAACTTAAACTCCATTTTGAATTCAATTTCAAAACTCATCCATTTAAAACCACTGATTGATTGCAGAAATGACAAAAAACTCCTCTTCTCTGAATTTTCCAACAAAAATGCGAAGGAATCTTGAAGAACATGAATAACTATCACGTGTTGATAAAAAAGAAAAGGACAATCAACATTTATAATTGTTTTTTGTTCATGAGAAAAAAGAAACATGGAAGTCTCATATTTTATTATTTTCCCTACTTCAATTGTTGGTTGGTCTTGTTCAATTTTTTCAAATTCAAGATCCTTCTAAAAACAATTAGCAATAGACTGATTACTTTCCTTATCATCCATATCAAGAAGAAAATTCATGTATTTTGGACATTTATCAATTGGAACAACCACAACTTGTATGTTTAATTCTTCATGTAAATCAACATGAATCTAATTTTGGCTATGTATAAATCCTGAGTTTGTATTTTCAAGAGATAAAAAATTCTAAGTGGTTTCTTCAGTTTCAAAGGTATCTAAGACAATGTTCCCTTCTTCACTATTTTCTTGCAACTGTGGGGTGTAATAATCATGAATTGGTTCATTGTCTAGAATGTTTATACATGCAATTTCATCGATATCATTTTCACAATTTCCTTCTTGAAATGAAAATTCAGAAAATGAACAATATGAAGAAACATATAAATAATTTTCCTCATACTCTTGATCACAAGAAGACTGACAAGGTTGATATAAATATTCATCATTTTCAGGAGATTGAACATGATTGCCATCATTAAAGCCCTTCTTGGTTTCATTTTCATCCAAGACAGAAACTACCATTTCTTCTTGGTGCTAAAACGGGTTCTCGTACAAAGCTTCAAGGATTTCTTCATCCATGAACTCTTCATCGCCATAAAATTTTTCCAAATTTTGAATGAAATTTTCAAAATGATCACAACAATTTTGAACCAATGATAAAGATAGATAGGTCTCGTTGTATTTCTCAAAAAATATTAAATGAAAATATTTAAGAGAGCACAAGCAACCACATGGAAAACCTTCATACCAAGATCTTTCTTTTCCCTCCAAAGTAACCATAAACATATTCATCAAGTATTCCTCATGAAATTGAACCCTGATCTTATGCACATGCATGTGAAATTTAACCAAATGAAGAGCAGCGTCATCACCATCTTTGTCTTTGAATTTTGGAAAATAAGTCTACCAATCCAGGGATGATTTTAAGGATGGAAATTTATTTTAAAATATAGAAACCTTGGCGAATCTTACTAATCCTTCATATGCCAACTATAAATGACTGGCGATATTTTTGTAAAAATATTCAAATTTCTAAGGATTTTATATAGTTTATATAAATTTTTGGCGATTTTTAAGGTAAAATAATTTTATCCTATATAATTTGGGCGAATCATTTTTCAAATAACGAATCTCATTTTTGGAAAAACCATGGAAAATTAGCCCATGAGTGAAATTTAGCCCCTAAAATCATCCCTGTACCAATCTATGCAAGGAATTCAATTTGGAAAACCAGGAATCTGAGAGCGATTCATTGGAGCATACCTTGCAGATATGTGATCCATATTGAAGCAGTAGAGTTGTTGAGAAAGGTCCTTGACATGGACACGAACTTCTTGGTATGCAATGACACATCCAAGGAAGGCTTAGGAGAAGTCTTGATGCAATACGGTTGAGTGATCGCTTACATCTCGAGGAAACTGAGAAGGCATGAGGAGAACTACGCGATGCGCGATTGGGAGTTGCTAGCCATTGTATATGCCTTGAAGGTTTGGAGACACTACCTTGTTGGATGAAAATTTGAACTAAATACTGACCATTGTGGACTACAACACATATTTACGCAAAGCGACTTGAACGCACGACAACAACGTTGGTCGGAATTGCTTAGCGATTACGACTTTGAGATTACATACATAAAAGGAATAGTGAACTAATGGCGGATGCATTAAGTCAGAGACCATGCATCCTTTTGGTGCTTCCTCTTCAGACGAATCTATGTGAAAGGATTCTAACTTTACAGTGTGACGATGACTGGTACAAAGAGGTCGAGGGTTTTATCGGAAAAAACACAATGATGATACCACAATTTGAAGGATTTTCATTTGATAGTGATGGTTTATTGAGGTTTAAAAATCAGATCTACCTACCACCGATCAACGAGTTGAGGAGCTTGATCCTGAGCAAAGCTCGTAGAGCAGTTTACATGGCTTCCCCGAGAGTCACGAAGATGAGGGAAGACCATAAACCCTTATTCTTCTGGAAGGGAGTGAAGGCAGACATGGTCAACTATTTGGCCAGATGCCTAGAATGTTAGCAGGTGAAGGCTGAAGATAGACACCTAGCAGGATTGCTTTAGTCACACGCTATTCCAGAATCGAAATGGGAGGTTATTTCAATGGATTTTATTGTTGGATTACCACTAACGACAAGGAGACACAACTTGATTTTAGTAGTAGTAGACACTCCGACGAAGAGTGCTCGCTTTATTCCTGTGTGTACGACGTATCAGACACCTGACATAGTTAGAGTTTTCATCGGTGAGATTGTGAGTCTGAATTGCGTGCTTAAGAGGATTACATCTAATCAAGGATCGGTGTTTACTGGACGATTTTGGAGGAGTTTCCAAGAGGCCTTGGGAACCCAACTTAACTTCAGTACTATGTATCACCCAGAGACTGACGGGCATAATGAATGAACGAACTAGACCTTGGTTTACCTTTTGCGCATGAACGCGATGGACAATGGAAGTGTTGGGAATAATTCTTGCCACTGGTAGAATTTACCTTATAACAACAGCTACCAAAGCGCCATTAAGATGGTACCTTTTGATATTCTTTATGGGTGACCATGTCAGGCGCCTTTGATTTGTGATCGGCTTGCAGATAGGGTCCAGGTGGGACCAGAAGCGATCCAAGAATTGGAAGATTAAATGAAAACTTTAAGACAAAGGACCAAGGAAGCACATGATCGTCAGAAGAGTTACGATGATGCACATCGTGTTGACCATAGTTACATTGTGGCGATTGAGTATTTTTGCAGCTAAAACCGCAAAGGAGTTCGATCAAGTTTTGAAAAAGGGGGCTAAACTATCTCCTATGATATTGTGGAAGGAGAGACCCATGGTCTGATGACTAGCCTTGCAAGATTCTTGAGGCGTATGCACGATATCTTTCACGTCTCTATTTGAGACTTTATGATTAGTGATCCTACACATGTTTTTACTTGAGCACCTTGCGGATGTTGGATGAGGGTGTGCTCACGGCTAAGCCGATCTGCATCTTGGATCATCACATTTGACAGCTACGACATCAAACAACAGATCAGGTCAAGGTCCAGTGGGACAACTATAGTCCACAGGCGGTGACCTGGGAGGACGCATTTGGTATGCACCAACATTTTCCTTTTTATTTGATAGATAGACTTATGATACTATGGTACACATTATTTGGCTTTTATACTGTGAAACTTCGGGACAAAGTTTAGACGAAGAGGGGGTGTATGTAACATCCCACTCTGGCACACTAAGCGAACTTATTCATTGAGGACACTTCCTCGCAAGTGATCCAGATTATTATGCTATTAAAACTTTTGATTTTGATTATGAGGCGTTATGGGTTCATGACATGTTGTTTTACTACATTGACGTAGAATGGGGCTATTGAATCATTTTATTGAGTGTGCAGGATTTTGGACCTTGAGGATGAAGAGGCATCGATGGAACCCCTTGGACTTCAGATCGAGTCAGGGAGTGTGCCATTGGGGTTTGATTGTTTTACTGTGATATTAATGCATCTAACTAGATGATATGATATGGATATGCTCTGACATGATTTGTTGATGATGTAGGCTGACGATAACTGGTCGACCAGACTCACATATGGAGTAAAGGGGTCATGCATGACTACCAGAGAGGTTGAGGGAGAGGTGTGGACAACAACCTTGCCACAACCTACTAGCACTCTCGTCGTGGCTCAAACTGTAGGTTAATGATTACCTAGTTCGAGAGGACCCATGATGCCATGAGGGCAGACTGCAACAGTCGCTCACAATGATTCTAAGTGGCGCGCAATAAGGCGGTGACCTTATTCCTTAGAATCCCTTAGTCTCCCACAAGTTCACCTGGCGGAGTATTGACTCTAGTGGTTTTTGATGTCTACCAAATCAGTCAAGAGGCGAGTGGCACCCTTGGAGCACGTGGTGCATCTTGAAGGGCACGTCATGCAAGAAAAATGGAAAGAGGTGGGTGGCACCCTTGGAGCACGTAGTGCGTCTTGAAGGGCACATCGCGCAAGGGAACAAATGAGGCGAGTGGCACCCTTGGAGCACCTAGTGCGTCCTGAAGGGCACGTCACGTTGTTTTGATAAATGAATGAACCTAGACGACCTTAGGATGAACAATGTGATAATAATCTTAAAGAAAAAAAAACATTTTCCCTAATAAAATGTCGCCCATCACAAAAATTAAGGTCTAGGTCTAAATCATGCTAGTGGTAAAATTTTATGTTTTTTAATAAAAAAAAATGATATATAAACATATATATATATACAATAAAATTAAAAACAAAATAAATAAAGAGTATGATCTTCATTAAATCTTGTAACATGGAGGGAGTAAGAAATTTAATTTATTCAAAAATCTGTTGGAATAAAATTTAAAAAAGGGGGGAATTAATTGTTTTATTATTTTGATATAGTAATTAAATGAGAAAAGGGAAAAATGGTTCATTTCCAGACCTTCCTTTTTGAGTTCTAATTAAAAAGGGGAAAGAGGGAAAATCTAAAATATTAGAAAACTAGGAAAATAGGTAAACATAAAAATGGAAAGGGGGAACATAAGGGAAAAAGCAGAAAGTCAAACTTAGTAATTATCTACCATTTAAGAGCTTTCTAATTTAAACTGGACTAGCAATTTAATAATGGGGAAAGCCATTAAAACCTGTAAGAGAATTTGCGGACACCTAGGAGTGATTCTAGGAGTAACTCTAGGTGGGTGAGGGAAATAAATATAATTAATTAATTAAATAAATTAACTTATGGAGGAATGAAGGGAATGGGTGACACTTGTACGGAGAGGAATTTTTAGGAAATTAATTATAAAAACTTAACTAAAAGAGAAAAATGGAAAGTAAGGAACCACGAAACTCTATATAATGAAGGGAGGTGATGGAGGTTGGAACATCTTCTGTTTGTGTAACGTTACGCTGTAGAAATATCTACTTGACTAATTTAACTTGTGGGAGTTGGGATACCCATCTCGGTGAGGAGTGGTAGCGCAGCCTTGCGAGGCGAGCTGAGAGCTAGTCGAAATCTCTGGATAGTGAGTGTGTGGCCCCTTTGCGGCACGGGGGGCTAAGGGAGAAGAAGAGTACCCCTAGCATTGGCTGGGAGGTACCGGTGAAGTCTCGTTGGTCGGCAAGAAGGATTTTCTCAGAGCACGCGGGACATCATTTAGAGCGGGCAATCAGGCAATGGTACGCTCTCTTCATTTTTGTTTGGTATATTGTATTAGGACTTATGCTTGGATCTGGTTATTTATTGGAAAGGTAAACTGATGTCTTTTAAGTTGATGAAGGAAAATTTTCTTAGCCTAGCTCCATGGTTGTTGTCTCCCATGGCCTTCGTTTTCCCGCATATCTTGACCACCTTGCTATGTTGATTGTGACCTTGAGGTTGTTTATCCTTCGTCCCTAGCCCACCAGTCCTCGCCTGAGAAGTCAGCTAGGAGCCTGATATACAGTTGTCTCCTTAGAATTAAAAGACCTATGGATCTCAATGCCCTTATTTTCTGTGCGAGGATGGTGAAGTGAAGGATGAACCCATCCGTCGTCTACCTATGTTGTTGTCTTTGGCAGTTTGTTGTCTTGCACCCTCTAGAAAACTACCTCTGCGTATGGAATTCTTGGTCGTGTTGGTTTTCCCTATGATCATCTCAATGACCTCTCGCATTGGACCCTTGCATTCCCTTACTGTTGGCTGAGTGGATTGATATCCTGGTAATGTAAAGAATTTCATGTCAGTCCACAATTTTATTGTTATCCTAGTAATGTAAAGAATTTCATTTCAGTCCGCAATTTTTAATGATATCCTGGTAATGAAAAGATTTAATCTCACTCTGTTCCTTTTTACATATTGGTATACTGGTAATATAAGGAATTTCGTTTAGTCTGCAATTTCATTAATATCTTGGTAATGAAAAGATTTAATCATTGTCTAGGATTTAATATCAGTCTACAAATTTTTCTCGTGCTGGTATCCTGGAACGCAAAAATAATCTAATTTAAATCTGCGTTGTTGTGCATCTTGGAAAGTGAAACCAAAAAAAAAACTTAAACTTCTAAATCAACATTTTATTTGGTACTCTGATTTGGACAGCGCTGGTGTCAATTTCTAGCTTGCGTTTTTTTACACCTACCAACGATCTATTTTCATTATCGTTTAACCTGTTCCTGGAGGCGAATTGGGAGTCTGCAATTCTATCTACCTGGCCAACGATTTCCATTTCAATTTAAATTGTTAAGAAGGTGAATTTGGCCCTAGATTCTTATTGATCTCTGACTGAGTTTGTTGTTGGATTACCATGAATTTGCTCTTAATTAGTGACTGTGATTTCTATTTAATGGCCACTCTATGCCTCAATTTTTTTTTTTACTGTGTTTTTATATATTTTTTTGCTTTTAAATTCGTGAAGACTTTAATAGGGAGATGCTCTTGGAATAGCATCGGAAATTCTGTTTATACCTCTGTTTTTTCCAAACCATTCCCTCGTAATACCTGTATTTACCAAAAAAATCCATGGTGTTACTAACGACACTATTTGTGTCTTTTCTTTTTGGCGAATTATATTCATTCATCGGTGTTTGTTGATTAACATATAATCCTAGGTAGTGCCTTTATTAGCAAGGCCTTCTACATTCCTCTCATCTCTGCGCCCATTTAATTCTGCACCCCAACACCCCAGCTCACTCTGCGTTCCTTTAATTTGACCTTGACTGTTAGCAATTCCTTTTTGTAGACAGCGTAATTACGACAACTTTTATAGAAAGGTTGAAGGGATGGATGCGTTCTTTTTATTATATACCAACGAAACACTAATCTTCAGACAACAATGTTAACAACAAATGGAATGTATTAATACCTGCTTTAAAATTTGATGGTAACCTTGTGTATTTATTGTGACTTCTTGATATTCTTTGATACAGATAAGCGAGAGGTGAATATTTAATCCTGGTGGTTATATCCCTATATTAAGTAATTCCTCCCTTGTTTTACCTTATAATAAAGCATAGCCATCAGAGTGAGTATGCATTTAAACCTTGTACATGAATCCCTATCTTAGATGGTCTATGAATTATTTAATATATAATGATGACCTCTTGAGAACATCATGGTTAAAGGTATGAATTATTTAATATATAATGATTCCTCTTTGGAAATCATGGATAAAGGAATTAAAAAGGGAGTGCCGACTCCCTTATATAATATAATTTAGATGTCACCTTTAATTTATTTTTAAATTAACTAATGAGAGACCTGTGGATATTTAGTCTAAAAATATCATGGGTGGGAATTTATTAAAATATCTTAAAATGGTTATATTTAAATAAGAAATTAACATTTCATATTCCTTTGTTCCCTTATAGTTGGGTATGTAAGTGGGGTACTAAGGACTTTACATATCTCTCTTGATAGGTGTTTAACTTCTCAATTCCTTAAGTGGATTTTTAAGGCAGCCTTGACTTTACCTGTGCTTATTTTGTCAATTCATATAAAAGAGATGTAAGGAAGTCATAAAAAGGATGTAAGGAAGGGTGGAAGTGTCATGCTTAATAAGATTTACTCTATGTATGAGTTCTTAATGCACAACATTTTAGCCTTGAAATGTTTGTATATTTTATGGCATGTTAAGAATAAGTCTTCCTACTTCTCTTAAGGGAATCTAAGCTCTAAATTTAAAGTATACATAGGAAGAATAATAAATTGGGTTAATGCTAATGATGCATTGGTTTTTGTGACCTTCTCTTTGTTGTTAGTTTAAAACGCCTACACTCATCCTTGATACTTCCTTGTATGTGTTATTGACTAGTTAAGTACTGGGTTGCTATGGAAGGATTGTTATATATATATATATATATATATATATTTAGTGGTTAGCTCCTTCCTATCAATTATTTGGATTTGTTGGAGCCGCCTTTCTCAAAATGGTTTAAATATAATTCTTAAAATCAAGGTTGGACTTTAAGTTGTCTTTTACTTCGTGACCTTTACCCACTGAAAATCTTAGTAGTACTGATTTGCGAAGTGGCGATGGTCATCGTACTCCTAAGCCATTTCTTTTTTACCGTTAAATGAGATTTTTCACTTTTATATACCTCGAGATATCGCGCTTCGGGATTTACAAGTCACACAGTTTCCAAACCCCGATGCGCGAAGTTGTGAAACAACCTTGAAAGCTTACCTAGGTTAGCGCCGAGAGTAAAGTTCCTTAAACCTTAGTTAAGTGCTGTCAGGATTTTGCGTCTCTGCGATCACTCTCCCCAAAAGTCTTATTGTCATAACCCCGATAGGAAAATTTGCGAGATAGAGTTACAAGTCACCCGGGTTAGTGTCAGGGGTAAGTCTTTTAAACCGTAGTTAAACAATGTCGGGGTTTTCTGACTCGACATTCACTCTTCCAAGAAACTATACCTTCATAGCCCTGAGTCACAAAATCATGATATTAATTAAACACTTAATCCGGATCATGTTTTTGCTTAACTAGATCGCGTCATCGCGATCTCGGGTTCTAGGGGCTCGAAAGATAGGAGTGAAATCTCCCGATTCTGTGAACGCCGAAAAGGGTGATTAAAGTTTAAAGAAAGACTAATTAAAGAAGATAAGCCAGATTAATTAGTGAATTAATATGAATAGTAACATGCACCATCTACGGGTTAAATTTAAATGTTTTTGCGCTAACTTGTGTGTTACGACCCATACAAAATTTATGGCATTTATTTGAAATAAGGTGAAGTGATAGGTAAATATATTGTTTTTATCACTAAATCTTTCTCAAAAATTGATTTCACCGTTCTGTTCATAAGGACGCCAAAGTTTTAAATGGTCGAGATATAGAGTTATTTCTCTCACTGTTTCAAAGTTCATTTCTATCTTGCACAAAGAAGATTTTCTCACCAGGCTAATTTCTGTATGTATACATATTTTTACTACAGGAGAGCTAAGTTAGAATCCTCTATCATGGCTCCACGAAAAGTGTCCAAGGCGATTGCTAAGAATTCAGGGCAAGGCTCAGATAATGTTTCCAATACTTCACACCGAATTATTGATTCTGTTAGAACCTGGTCATACATCTCTGAGGTTCTTCAGTCCGAGGTGGTAAACTATTCATATGATTCTAGCGATAATGAGAAGGATGATTTGGCCACCAAATACAAAATCGTCGTTCAAGCAGAGATGCATAAGATAGCGGCCAGGCCACGACTCCTTCCCTACTATGATATGATCCGATGGGCATTAGATCATGTGGACATCTTGACCATAACTATTATCAGCAAGCAAAAGGTGACCATTGAGACCTTCAGACCAAAACATTTGCAGGTGATGTACCAATTTTCACCCACACCAAACTTCTCACACAATGCCAAATTTCTAAAAGGTTTTAAGTGGAAAGAATACAAGAAATACGACATAAATTTGTCTGATTTGATCAAGGATTGGGTCTCACACCCTGCTAAGTTCAGGGTAGACAGTAACAAAGTTTACTCAATCTCCTCCCTGGAACCGCAATTCAAATATATAGCAATGATGACCTGTCGGCTGTATGGGAAGGAGGACACCACACATGTTTTTCTCCCATGGGTGCCTCTCATTCATATAGTTTCCGAAGGATATTCTTTCGACTGGGCTAAATTGTTGTCAGACAATCTAACCAGTCGTATTACTGAATATTGGATGCAGAGGGAAAATGGAAAGGCTGCTTCATTTTTTATGTCCGCCTACATTATGGATGTTGTCTGTTTCATGACACCTTTCCCTCTAATGAGCTAGAGCTGGACTCCATCTGAGGCTGAACCTATCCATGTCTACCACTCCAAACTTTGGGAAGATATGGCAACAAAATTTATAAATGAAATTTTCAATTGGGTAATGGTACCAATGCATATCTCCATCTTTGGCAACCCACTACCCAGGATTTCAGATAGCATCGCCACAAACTTGAGCAATGTGGACGACTAGTACGTAGAGGCGGAATTTTTATACATCAGGTTTTTCGGCACCTTTGTTCCCCCCTATGCTCTACCATTATTCATACCAGACAGGCTGGCTTGCTGCGAAATCGCTAGGCAAACTATGATTGGTGGTATAAGCAAAGAGCTTAAAGTATGTTCGAAGAAGGTATGTTCGCCCTTCCCCATTCATTTGAATACATATTCTTTATTAGATTTTGGACATGCAAAATACAAGGTAGTGGCTCTGGAGGATATTAAATTGATCCACATTGAGTTCAATAAGCATGACCCACACAGGATCGTGGGAAATCACAAGGCAAGTTGTGGCCTTAAAAGGTATGAACATGAGCATTCACCTCATGACAACATCTTCTGAGGGGCAAGATCCTATGTCGAGGTCCTAAGTCGGATTCAAACCCTATCGCCCAAGGAAATGGTTGATTTCTTCAAATTTCAGGAACACCGGAGGAGCTGCCTTCCCCCAGTCTTACAGGGTAAGAACCTGCCCACTGCAGATGTACAGAAAATGGAAGCCAAGGGCTCCAAAGATCCAGGACCTGACCAAGAGGAACAACGGGAAAATAAGAAGAAAATTGGAGGCCCGTAACAAGAAGAAAAGATCCCCAATCCTCCAAGCCAGTAAGCCCCGGTTGTTACCCCAGGGAAATCATTCAAGCAGATCAGAAACCCCATCGTTTTTGTTACTCCCCTACAGTCCACAAAGGGAATCCCAGACGCAGGATGGATTTTCGGTGAAGAACTAATGCCCATAACTATGGAAGAGTTTCCTCTGAACGAATTTTTCTTCGATAAGAAGAGAAAGGTCATTGTGAAATAGGAACTTTATCAAGAGGTAGGCACAACAGCCAAGAAATTTAAAATCCTTGCTAATGGGAGAGCCATGAAAAAAGAGGAATTTGAAACTCAGATAGCATGGACATTGGGGGCTTTTTCTATAGCCAACCAATATTTTGTTGAGTCCCTAAAAGAACAGTTGAAGAAAAAAAATTGCTTGATCAAAACTTTGGAGGATAAACTGGCTACAACAGAAGAAGTCGCTAGAGATCATGTGAACACATGTATAGAGCTAGCTAGGGAAACCGATCAAAAGGAAATTGAGCGGCTCAAATCCGATCTAGAATAGACACAGTAGATGGCTCAGACCAACTAATCACAAATAATCCAGAAAGGAGAATTGATAGGGAAGTTATAGGCCAAATTAAATTTCTCCGAAAGCCAGATGATAGATATCGGGATATTCCAATCCCAAGCCATAGATATCCAAAAAAGAGTGTTGGCAGCTCAACAAGATTTACTTGCTAAAGTGGAAACTATTCAAAACCACTGCCAACTCATTGATCAAGTATTGGAAAACATATCTTTTAGAGAAAAAGAAGCTGGGGCAGCTCAGGTTGCTTTCCAAGAGGCTGTTATAGCCACAACAAAAAAGGAAACATGTAGTAGTTCCAGGTTTTCCATCCCAGAGAAGACCCGAGGTAATGTCTTGGTGAAGGCATGGGAGCGTAACATATCAGAAGGCAGACAATGAGCTAAAGAGGTACAAAACTCTTGTGAAGAAATTTTTGACTTCATAGATGGGAGTTTGTTGGATCTCGATGGTGAAAACAACACTGAGACACTGGGGCAGATTAATATAGCCAAGCACCTACTCAATATGAAGGAGAATGAGGAAAGAGATTTGGCTGAAATATCACAGATAACTCAGTCGGATATAGTCCAAGTAGATAAATGGCTAATAAAACCAAGTGTACATTTATGTTCTATCGGCGCTGAAGACCAACAGGTTGAAGGAAAGTTGCCATAATTAGTGAAGGATTGTTACACTTGTGAAGCAAATAATCAAGCAAAACCTTCCAGGTTGATAGCCCAGTTGGTGGAGAGGTGCGTCACTTGCACCGAACATGCAAAGGGGCAGGTTTCTGGTACCAAATAATGTCATGTATTTGCATGTTCAATTTCTAGAACCCAAATTTCAAAGGAAGGAAGTTGCTCCATCCACCCGAATGAGGACAAAGACAAAGAATTGAAACGCAAAAGTCTCCTTTTTGTAACCGAAAAAATTCTTGGAACGATTGAGATTCTAGTGTACAGAAATTTGTATAAACATGCACTTTGAAGAAAGAACTAGACGCTGGACCTTTTTGGTCGATTGTAATAGAGACTCTCTCCTTTTTAAATTTAATAAAAAACAATACGAAGATTCCTGATTCCGTCAAGACTGTGTTATGAGTTTGTTTCCTCTGTGATTTCATATTCAATTTCATTTCGCATATATATATCTGATGAATGTTTTTACTGCAATTTAGTAAAACCTCTACTGTGGTGATCAAGTTTTAGTTGTCTATATTGTTTACATTTTTTCCTCTATATCGACTATTAGCGAGTACAATACCTACGAACTCTTTAGATTTTCATACTTTATGCTTCGTCAGATTTCTTCTTATCTTTTTCTTTTTCTGTTTACAGAGTGAGATTCTCCCTTGATAGGAGCCTCACATTATAGACATCTTAATGTTTTTCTCACATTCCACACACCACTTATTTAAAAGATAACTCAGTTATGGGAAAAGGCCTTTGGTTTTCACTTTATCCTCAATATCAGATTCAAAAGTTCTCTTTTATACGATCAAATTGATACAGCATCAAAAACCTCGAACTCTCCTTTAATTTTCCTGTTCTTCTATGACTGTCCCCGTTGTAATACAACCTAATATTGAACCTAGCTTGTTTGACCAAGCTCATATCTCTTTGAACCTTTTCGATAATATACTTAAAACAACCAACACCCGGGTAGAACTTGAACGTTCATGGGCCGTGGTTGAACGAGATATAAGCACCCAGGAACAAATGGAAGCGAGACAACGACAACCTAGAAATCATCCCTAGCTTCATTTGCCGAAGGTTGATTCTCTCCCTTATTTATCCTTTACTCACTTTTAGATGCCTAGACACTGTACTTTCTAAGCCTTAAGTATAGACTCTAGAAAAACATCTTTCTGGTGCCGTTGCCAGGGATGAAGTTACGAAACCTTTTCCCTGGGAAGAATGACATTTTTGCAAGTTTCGCCCTTTGATAATGAAAAAAGAGTGAACACCTTCTAAAGGAATTTATTATCTTTCACTTGGCGAATCCATGTCGAAATAAGATGGCATATGGTTGAAGGAATACTAGACAAAACCCATAGGGTAAGCAGACCACGCTTGTTTCCGATCCTGAAAAAATACTGAAAACCAGAGGTTCCCTTAAGACAACCACTGCAGTCTACAAACTTAAGTACCCAAAACCCAATACCAAGAGTTCTTGTGAACCTTCAACTTCACACAATCCCCTCCCTGAAATCATCAATCCAACTTTAACTCTCTCTGAGGTTAAAAGTGAAGTCCATCCGACAACCCCTGGCGTACACAAAGGTAAAAACCCCGTAGTGAATTTATCAGAGATCGATATCCCGCCAACTCTTTAGTTAGATTTCACGACCTCACAAAGTCTCTAAGAGTATACCATATACTCAAATTCCACACCCGTGGGTTCCCCTGATTACATCTCTTGCAAATTTGAGGAGCCAGGTCCTCGCATCTATTTTCACCCGTCTTCGCTTTTCTCGTCTCTTGAAGAAGCTAGAAATTTTCTTTTAGTCTTCCAGAACCCTCTATATAACACACCTTTTCCCTATCTAGTAGCACCAATGGAAATCGCTGGAGGAGGAGGTGGAGTGGCTCCAGGAGGAGGAGTGGGGGGCCAAGCGCCTCCCCCGCCTCCCAGGGTCTTCGCTAAAGTAGTTGTGAGATATGCACCTTTGGTTCTACCCGTCTCTCTCCACGACCTTCCTGAGAATTACATAAAAAAATTACCTAAATTTACAGGAGAAGGGGACTTGATTGTAGCCGAACATATAAACTTCTTTGATCAGTTCGCCGATATCCTAGGCCTCGAACATGAAGACGTATATTCGAGGCTGTTTGTTTATACTTTTGAAGGACAGGTACGAACTTAGTTTTGAAGTCTACCCGCAGGATCGATATTATCCTATGATACCCTAGAAGATTTCTTTCTTAGACAATGGGGCGAAAGGAAAGACCATTTGTATTATTTGATAGAGTTCGGCTCTTTAAAGAAAAAGACTTCGGAAACTGTTATGGAATTCATTCAAAGATTTAACAAGTTATATAATAAGATCCTAGTCGAAGTTAAACCATCCCAACCCACAGCCAAGGTAACCTTTGCAGGAGCTTTCGAACCTGATTTTGCACTTCTTTTGAGAGAAAGGAGGGGGGCTACCCTAACCTGAATGCAATATGATGCCGTAGAAGTTGAATCTGATATGATGGCTTCTGGCAAGTTGAAAACCAAGGTAGAAATGGTAAACCAAGAAAAAAAACATTTTAGGGAACAAGCGGGACCCTGAGGGTCCAATAGATCCACATATGACAAAATGGATGATATGGCTAGGATAATTAAGGAGTTATCAAATAAGATTTCCATAATGGAGCTAGACCAATCCAAGGCCGATCCTTTCATTAAGAGGGAATTCATAAGAAACCCAATCCTCAAAATCAACAAAGGCAAATTAAAAATGAAGCCCAGAAAATTCAAACCCCTTTAAAAAATGAAAATTTTATAGGAGGAAATGACCTGCAAGATTTTGAAGATTTGGATGAAGATGTGACAAATACACACAACCTTACTTAACTAAAGAAGATTACAAGAGGTCCTTGAACACTCAACATTCGTCAAATAAGTATGATGACATAAACAACATTGATTTCTCTGTATGTCAAGAAATGACTGATTCTATAATGGCTGAGGTCCAACCGAGGTATAATATGAGGTCTGAAAACAAACCTGTGTTGACTCTTCAACCCAAGAAAATTCTCGCTAGAGGTGAAGTATACGAGCCTGCCCCAAAAGAGACCGAGACACCCAATAGAAAAATGAAAGGGGCAGACTTACTAGATCCCAAAGTAAAGGAGGTTGAGACCCAAACAAAGGAAACCAAGACATCTGAAACACATATACCATTAGATAAAATCACGGGTGATAATTCAGCGCAAACAAATAAATTAGAAAATAAGAAGTCTGGGGTTTCAACCAAAGAAACGGACAAAGGTGGTGGAGGGTTCAGCCTTGAAAATGAGATAAATAAGATAAAAATACCAATCCCTCTGGTGGAGTTAGAAAAGAATCATGTATATCGAAAGCAGATGACCAAAGTGATAGGTTTTTCGGAGCTAGAAAGTCACTCTGATGTAATAAACTTGGAATACGATAAGCCCAATATCACTTTTGGTCCACATTTCGAGGGTTCCAGAGACATCGTCGCTCCCTTTTGAATGTTCATGATCGACTGCTACATAACTGCATGCTAGACTATGGAGCCTCACATAATGTGATTTCCAAAACTATTATGGATAGACTAGGCCTCGAGATCACCAAGCCTTATGGGTATCTCTACTCTTTCGATTCCAGAAGAGTTAAGTGCCTAGGTATGATAAAATATTTAGTAGTCACTCTTGCACAAGTCCCAGTAAAAAGAATCCTGATGGATGTGGTTATTGTTGATATACCCCCGAAGTATGGCTTACCGCTATCTAGGTCATGGGGAGCCAAACTTGGTGGGTCTATCCAACTAGACATGACCTACGCCACGATTCATGTGTTTGTTGTACAACTTACTCGGTTATACAGGGAAACGAGGCTAGCCTACACAGCGAGCAACCCTCAGAATCCTCACAATTTTCTTGTTTATATTGCCGATCAAGATATAGGAAATTCTATTCTATCTTTTGATGATGATGTAAATAGCTATGCAGAAGACAATTGCTTAGAAAATAATGAACCAGGAAAGACATATGAAAATATGCATAGTATTGGGATTTGGAAAATGTTTTTTGACAGTGCCCTATCATGTGAAGGAGTGGGTGCAGGACAAATTTTTGTGGCACCTGAAAACAATTTTGTTATCCCTTTCTCTTATAGGCTTCAATGGGATATAAACTACACAACTAACGTATGTGAGTATGAAGCCTTAGTCTTAGGGTTGGAAGCTGCCAGGCAGTTGAACATAAAGAACTTGGAAGTTTACGGAGATGCAGAGTTGATAGTGAAACAAATAAATAGGGACTACCAGGCCAAGCACCCAAGATTGAGATCTTACATAAATTGTGCCTGAGATCTTAGAGAAAATTTATTTTCATCGGTAAAGGTTCATTTCATACCACGGGCCGGAAACCAACAAGCCGATTCACTGGCCAAAGTGGCTTCAACTTCCGTACCTCCCACCACTTTCAAATTAAAGTACCACATAGAGGTAAGGCACAGATCATCCATACTAAACAATATACAACACTGGCAGGTTTTTGAGGATGACGAATAGATCAGAAAATTCCTGGAAATGGTAGGTGATTTCTCTGAAACCCACATTGACCAGGAGGACCAAAATGATCATACCTGGATTATGCAGGAGGGAGAGGAGCCTCAAGAGTTCCAAGAAAAAATTGCTAACCATTGCATGTTGGTTTTAAAGAAAAATTAGATTCCAAAGGGACTAATCCCCCTGGAGAGACTTTTCGATCATAATGAGATGCCCTTAAAATCCACTCTGCAACCCCAACCAGACGAGGTTGAAGACTACGATGTAGGGACAAAAGAGTAGCCTAGAATGGTAAAAATATCAAAGTACCTCCCTCCTAAGGTAAAAAACAAGTATAAATACTTGCACGGTATAAAGACGTTTTCGCTTGGTCTTATGAAGAACTAAGAACCTACGACACCACTGTGATCGAACACAAGATACCTATGAAGCCTGATGTCAAACCCTTTAGACAAAAACTTAGACAAATCAACACTATCTTATTTCCTATGGTTGAAAGGGAAGTTAAAAATCTCTTGGACGCAAAAATAATAGTACCACTGAGATACTCTGATTGGGTAGAAAACCTGGTCCCAGTTAGAAAGAAGAATGGGGAGATTAGACTGTGTATCGATTTTAGAAATCTAAATAAGTCCTCCCTCAAAGACAACTACTCTCTGCCTAAAATGGATCACGTATTAGAAAAGGTAGTTGGGGAAAATAGGATGTCGATGATTGACAGGTTCTCTGGGTACAATCAAATTGTTGTAAATGAACATGATAAAGAAAAAAAAAACTTCACTACCCCTTGGGGTACATTCATGTATGATAAGATTCCTTTTGGTCTAATGAATGGAGGTTCCACCTTCTAATGTGCTATGGATATTGCTTTCATCAGCAAAAGAGACAAGTTCGTGGTTATCTATCTCGATGATCTAACTGTTTTTTCTAAATCCGACGAAGATCATTTGATGCATCTCAAGCAGACGTTTGAAAAATGTCACAGGTTTGGTTTGTATTTAAACCCCCAAAAGTCTCACTTTGCCATGTAAGAAGGTAAACTCTTGGGCCATATTGTGTCTCGAGACAGAATTAAAATTGATCCTAGCAGGGTTGAAGCTATAGACACTATAAATGTTCCTAGAAATGTAAAAGAAATTTAGTCATTCTTAGGAAAGATAATTTTTTTGAGGAGGTTTATCCCAAACTTTGTTGAAATTGTGAAATTGATCACAGATATGTTAAAGAAAAACAACGAAGTGAAATGGATAGCAGAGGCCAAAGAATCAATTGCACGCATCAAGAAGGTTATAAGCGAGGCACCTGTACTGGCAAGCCCCGATTATCTAAATGATTTTCTTATTTTCTCATTCGCCTCCGAACATACAATTGCCTCAGTACTACTCCAGAAAAATGAAGAAGGTTTCAAACAACCGATAGCCTTTTTTAGAAAAAGTCTCAGAGACGCGGAACTCAAATACAATATAATGGAAAAACAAGCATATCCTATGGTGAAGGCATTAAAGTCTTTCAGAACTTATGTGTTGCATTCCAAGATAATTGTGTACATACCCACTAGCTCTGTAAAAGACATTTTGGTTCAGTCTGATAGTGATGGGAAAAGGGGACGGTGGCTCGCTAAAATTGAAGAATTTGATCTAGAAATAAAACCAACAAGACTAGTAAAGGGACAAGGTTTGGCTAAACTCTTAGGTGAATCAAATTTCAGAGTGCTCAGTATAAATAGCCTACAGGGAAGTGAAGAGGGTGAGGACATGAATGAGCTCGATGAACAAACAAGTGAAATCAGAATCGAAGAGAAGTTTGCCTTATCTGATTGGTACAAAAACATAGTGTCCTACTTGTTGATCTTGAAATGCCCAAGTGATTTATCCCCATCCAAAGCCAGGATGCTAAAAATGCACGCAGTCAAGTACTGTATATCTGAAACTCAATTGAATTGAAAGGAACCACTTGGCTTCTTGTTGGTTTGTTTGGTTGAATCCAAAATAGAGAAGGTCATAAGCAAATTTCATGAAGGGGTGTGCGGAGGAAATCACACTTGGAGGGTGATAGCTTATAAGATCCTGAGGGCAGGGTATTATTGGACAAAAATTTTCTCAGACGTTAATGCCAAAGTCATAACCTACAACCCTTGTTAATTGTTCACAGGCAAGCATAAACTCCCAATGCTACCATTGGTTCTGGTCAAGACGGAAGCCCCTTTTCAGCAATGGGGACTAGATTTTATAGGTGAAATTAACCCCCATTCTAGCACTCAACACAAATGGATTCTGACTGCCATAGATTACTTCACTGAATGGGTGGAGGCTATTCCAACCAGAAGGGAAACTAATTCAGTGGTAATATATTTCCAAGAAGAGAACATTTTGTCTAGATTCGGCTGCCCCCGAAATATAGTCACAGATAACGCCCAGGCTTTTAAATCTATGGCTATGATCAATTTTTGACAAAAATACAATATTGTGCTCGACCATTCCACAGCATATTATCCCCAAGGAAATGGACTAGCTGCGTCTTCAGACAAGAGTCGGATCAATATAATTAAGAAAGTGTTGAACAAGAACAAAAATCCTTGGCACGTACATTTGAAATACGCTTCTATGGGTGAACTGGATAAGCACGGAAAAATATATTGGCACCTCTCCTTTCCAAATGGTGTACTGGACTAACGTGGTATTACCCATAAACCTGGCGCTTCTTGTAATGAAACTGTGGCAAGATGAGAAAGAAGAACAAAATCATGTCACAAGGAGGATAAACCAGCTGATTGAAGTACAACAACATAGGGTTGAGGTGGACAAAAGGTTGCAGAAGTATCAAGATGACATGAAAACATTATTCGATCGTAAGGCCAAAGACAGGGAGTTTCTCCCCAGTGATTTGGTTTTGAAATGGAATGCTAGGAAGGAAGACTCGACAAAACACAGTAAATTTGGTCATATTTGGTATGGACCATTCAAAATCCCAGCTCCCGAGGGAAAAAATTGTTTCTATTAGGAAATATGGACGGTAAAATTCTCAATGCCCCTGTCAACGAGTGTTATTTAAAACACTATATGCAATAATTGGTTCCAAAAAATTTCCATTGTATATACCGGGTTGTGTTTTCTTTATATTTCATAATTTCTTTTGGGTAAGTTTACTTTCACCTCTAATTAATTAGGTCAATGATTTTTGTAGAAGTAGAGATACGAAAATTTCAATGCATCCAGCTCTTTAAAAAAAAAAAAAACACTCTTCGTGTTTACAGGATTTCGGCTTGCAGGCCACACAAGCGAAAGGAACAAACAAAAATTCATATATCAGAGACTAAAATCGCCGAAAATAGGTGATAGAAAAATCTTTTCCTTATTTTAAAAGAAGACGAAATGGTAAGGCAAAGGTACAAATTCCTGAGAGTTTTTCTTTTCTTTTAACAAAGGTCTCTAAAGTGCTATAATGATCTCATAAATATAATGTTTTCGCTTGACTGGTGATTAAAATAATGACTCCTTACTCTGGGCCCTAAGAGTTTCACCTAGACGAAGATAGGGGGTAATTAAAATAAGAAGAGAAAGTAGAGCATCTCTGGAAAAGGGTCCCAAAAGCCAGTTTTAGTCTATAATCCTTGTGTTTCGCATCCCAGATTTCTCTTAGTCACCTTTTTTTTGTCTGCAAACATACCTTCTTAAAAAACCAAGCTTCTTTCCGGGTTCTATACATAGGGAGAAGAGATTACGTTTTAGCTTTGGAAGTTGTAAAGAAGATTTTAGAAAGTAAGCCAGTCTTCACAAACACTCAATCTCTTACTAAGCAAAGTTATGCGTAGGTTGATCCTGACTCTTCTAGGTTTTTTAATAGTTTTCAAAGTATTGAGGCTTGCTCGAAGGAATGCCCCTAGAAGTAATCTTTCCCCTTTTTCCCCTGCGGGCTAAGGTGTTTTGAAAGTTAAGGGAAGGTTGGTACCGAGTAATCAAAGCAAGTTGACAGACCTCCACTGCAAATATTACATAGATATCATCCCTCATACAAACTGATTTCCCCCACTTCCTGTTCTAAAAAGTAAATTATAAGACAAGTGGTGAAAGGAAATTCATATTTGATTGCCCCCATCTAGTCCAAAGAGACGATGAAATGAAATTCAAAACTGATTTCCCTCATCTCAACATTTAAATGCATAAATATATTTTGAAGTGGTGAAGGAAAATTCAACAAAAAGGGCCAGATAACTTCACCAGGGTATAGAACAAGCTCGCTGGAAGTGAAGCAATATCTGAGATATCTATAAGGATGTTATACATGAATCTCACTCTACTCTGGTAATCAACTTTCTCAAAACTGTATCTACATCCTAAGTTCAAACGGGGCTCCCCGATTAAAAACATGTAATAAACTTTGTTTGATGCAAGCCAAAAGCCACAAGATCTATTGGATTTCCTAGGACTATTTTGATTGTCTTAATGCAGACCTAAATTTAGTAACAATAAAGAGAAAGTCATGAAAGGGACTACAACTGAGTTTGAAATGCATTTGAGTGTTGAAAATCTTTTCAGAAGTAAAAGACGAAATCTCCTCTTCCCTCTGTATCCCCTTTCCTTAAGCAAGTCTCGCAGAAGTAAAACCAATGACTCCATTTACCCAATATAGGAACGTGGTCTATTGTTCTTCCCATCTCGCAAGAAGATGGGATCCCTAGTTGGAGCATATGTTGGAGCTGCCTTTCTCAAATTGGTTTAAATATAATTTTTAAAATCAAAGGTTGGACTTTAAGTTGTCTTTTACTTCATGAACTTTACCCACTGAAAATCTTTGTAGTACTAATTTGCGAAGTGGCAATGGTCATCGTACTCCTAAGCCATTTCCTTTTTACTGTTAAACAAGATTTTTCACTTTTATATACCTCGACATATTGCGCTTCGGGAGTTACAAGTCACACGGTTTCCAAAGCCCGATGTGCCAAGTCACGAAAAAACCTTGAAAGCTTACCCAAGTTAGTGCTGAGAGTAAAGTTCCTTAAACCTTGGTTAAGTGTTGTCGATATTTCACGTCTCGGCGATCTCTCTCCCCAAAAGTCTTATTGTCATAACCCCGATAGGTGAAGTTGTGAGATAGAGTTACAAGTGACCTGGGTTAGTGTCAGGGGTAAGTCTTTTAAACCATAGTTAAACAATGTCGGGGTTTCGTGACTGGGCATTCACTCTTCCAGGAAACTATACCTTCGTAGCCCCGAGTCGTGAAATCGTGATATTAATTAAACACTAATTAATTAAACACTTAATTTGAATCATGTTTTTTCTTAACTAGATCGCGTCATTGCGATCTCGGGTTCTAGGGGCCTGAAAGATAGGAGTGAAATCTCCCAATGCGGCGAACACCGAAAAGGGTGATTAAAGTTTAAAGAAATCCTAATTAAAGAAGCTAAGCTAGATTAATCAGTGCATTAATACAAATAGTAACACGCACCGTCTATGGGTTAAATTTAAATGTTTTTTCTCTAACTTGTGTGTTACGACCCATAAAATATTTATGGCATTTTTTTGAAATAAGGTGAAGTGATAGGTAAAGATATTGTGTTTATTGCTAAATCTTTCTCAAAAAATGATTTGACCATTCTGTTCATAAGGACACCGGAGTTTTAAATGGTTGAGATATAGAGTTCTTTCTCTCATTGTTTCAAAGTTCATTTCTATCTTGCGCAAAGAATCTTTTCTCACTAGGCTAATTTTTGTATGTATACACATTTTTACTACAGGAGAGATAAGTCATAATCCTCTATCATGGCTCCGCGAAAAGCATCCAAGGCGATTGCTGAGAATTCAGGGCAACGCTCAGATAATGTTTCCGATACTTCACACTAAAGTATTGATTCTTTCAGAACCTGGTCATATGTCTCTGAGGTTCTTCAGTCTGAGGTGGTGAACTATTCAGATGATTCTAGCGATAATGAGAAGGATGATTTGGCCACCAAAATCAAAATCTTCGTTCAAGAAGAGATGCATAAGATAGCGGCCAGGCCATGACTCCTTCCCTACTATGATATGATCTGATGGGAATTAGATCATGTGGACATCGTAACCATAACTATTATCAGCGAGCATAAGGTGACCATTGGGACCTTCAGACCAGAACATTTGTAGGCGATGTACCAATTGTCACCCACACCAAACTTCTCACACAATGCCGAATTTTTGGAACGTTTTAAGTGGAAAGAATGTGAGCAATATGGCATAAATTTGTCTAATTTGATCAAGGATTGGGTCTCGCACCCCACCAAGTTCAGTGTAGACGGTAATGGACTTTATTCAATCTCCTCCCTGGAACCACAATTCAAATATATAGCAATGATGAACTCTCAGTTGTATGGGAAGGAGGACACCACACATTATTTTCTCCCATGGGTGCCTCTCATTCATACAGTTGCTGAAGGTTTTTCTTTCGACTGGGATAACTAAATTGTTGTATAGATTATTGAATATCAGATGCAAAGGGAGAATGGAAAGGCCACTTCATTTTTTATGTCCGCATACATTATGGATGATGTCTATTTCATGAGGCCTTTCCCTCTAATGAGCTGGAGCTGGACTCCATTTGAGGCTAAGCCTATCCATGTCTACCACTCCAAACTTTGGGAAGATAAGGAAAAATAATTTATATATGAAATTTTCAATTGGGTAATGGTACCAATGCATATCTCCATCTTTGACAACTCACCGCACAAGATTTTAGATAGCATTGCCACCAACTTGGGCAACGTGGCCGACCGGTACATAGAGGCAAAATTTTCATACATCAGGGTTTTCAACACCTCTGTTCGCCCCTATGCTCTACCATTATTCATACCAGACAGGCTGGCTTGCCACGAAATCTCTAGGCAAAATGTGATTAGTGGCATAAGTAAAGAGCTTAAAGGATTTTCAATGAAGGTATGGTCGCCCTTCCCCATTCATTTGAATACATATTATTTATTAGATTTTGGACACGCAAAAGACAAGGCAGCAGATCTGGAGGATATTAAATTGATCCACATTGAGTTCAAGAAGCATGACCCACACAAGATCGTGGGAAATCACATGGCGATTTGTGGCCTTAAAAGGAATGAACATGAGCATTCGCCTCATGACGACATCTTCCGAGAGGCGAGATCCTATGTCGAGGTCCTGTAACACACCCACTACAGCATAATAAAATATTTGATTTTCCTCAAGGGATAGAATCCCCGAAGTCTTATGGGGGCCTAGCACAGGCTATTTCTTCCCTGTTTACCTCCCCTTGATCGTGGGTTAGGACCACAGGCCAAACAAACACAACGTCTTTTCATGTTTCGCGACTCAGCGATACAAGTGAGTTCAATCTTAACGGTAGAATGGCGAGGGGGCTCCAGAATGAAACCTTGGTTGTAGATATGGGCGCGCAGATTCTGGCCATCTAGATCTACCCACTACTTAACGACAAGGAACTAGCTCCCTTTCTTTAGTCCCTATCGCAATAGGACCGCATACGCGCCTAAAAAAAAAGCGCCTTTCAAAACTTGCGACCTCATGAGTTGGGAGTCAAAGGCCCTCAAATTTTTCTTCACCAATCGTTGATACCCGAGATTCAGATATGGCATGGCCCCTCCTTATTAGTGCTCTCCACTCGTGACCACCAGCTAGGGCTAACTACTATCCTTGCTCGCAAATCGCAAATTCACGAGTTGAAAGGTTGAACCTCTGGGCCCTTCTTTTACAAAACCCCGAGACGCAAAAGTCAGAGAAGGTTTGACTCCTTTCGGGCCTCTTGGGATTCACAACTTCACGAATTGAGTTGTTGGGCCTTTGTGCCACTTGCTTACGAGAACCCGAAGTACAAGAAGTCAACGGGATGTTGACTCCCATTTTAAATGACACGTGTCCACCACCTGTCACCATTTCTCCCTCTCTCTGGGCATCTTATCATTATCCCACCTGTCAACCATGTGGGTCCCATCAGGTGAACGTGCCACGTGTTGCACCAGTTCTCCTGATTCGCAAGATCGAGACTTCTACAATCGAAACTAATTCCCCTCAACCTCCAATACCCCGATATGCGATATGGTGAGGGGGTCCTGACTCAATGATTGCTCCTACTTCTCGCTACTCGGGACTTCGTGACTCCAAGAGTCCAGTATTCCGACTCTGAAATCACGAGTCCCCGATACACGAAATGGTCATATCCCATGACTATCCTTCTTCTTTGACCAACATCCCTGATCACATCGCTATCTTGCGACTCGAGACTTCGTGACTCCAAGAGTCTGGTCTTCCAACTACGAACTCTCGAATCCCTGATACGCGAAATGGATAGATCTCATGGATGTTCTTCCTCCTTGATCAATGGGCCAGATCGCATCACTATCTCGTGACTCAGGACTTCGTGACTCCAATAACCGGGTCTTCCACCTCCGAACTCCCAAATCCCCGATACGCGAAGTGGTCGGATCTCTTCTGAGATTGAATCACGAAGTTCAAACACTCAGAGCTTCAGGCTCCCATGACCTCGAGGCCTTAGAAAGATAATATTTCTTGCATAAGGGTTCCATACCCGGATTGCATGAACCCTTAGACAATTCTCATGCAATTATCCCTGATCTTAATCGAGTCTCAGGTAAGGTTCAGTACGATTACAAGGTTTATGGGGTAATTCTTGGAAAAGACTACTCTCAAGGGGCCTTCCCAGAATATTATGAGAAACTAAGAAAATATGACGATTCTCAGTGGAGCGAACTCATGTCCCAGACTTAATCATTTGTGTAGAAAACAACTATGGCATGTAAGCATACACAAGCATCCATTCTATCAAATAAATGTTAGGTAAACACTTCCATTCAGAACTATTTACAAGCAGATAAAACTGAACATGCGATTATGGCATTAGCTTCAAATAATACTGATCAAAAATAACACCAGAGGTGATGCAACTGCTAAGAGGGGTGCTCGTTTCCACACAACCGTAGACTCAACGACTCCCAATAGATTTACCACTAGCCACCCTCGAGCTGAGACCACGATGTTGTGAGACTGCGTCTCGATTTTCCCGTGACCAAGAACGAGGGTTACTCTCCCTCTTCTCTGCTATCACTTTCTCTGCATAAATCCAGAGTTCTTCCACCTTCCCTCGTGTCTTCCACCTCTGTGCTTCTTCCTCACACATTTCCCCCTTGTGAGGTTGCATGTGGTGCGATTTCCCTCGCGGTGGTTAGGCCCGAGGCTCCTACAGATGGGCGGTTCACTTCCCCCATCCCTCATTAATTCTTGAGGAGCCATCTACCTACCAATCTGTGAGTAATTTATTTTAGGCCAGTGAGACGCTCTTGGTTCTTCGAGCCAGTGAAGTCCAAATACGGTATTGGTTTCGGTGGAAGTTAACGCCACCTTTCTAGGTGCCTTCCACCACCTTTCTTCAGCTATCGTGGTCTCTTTTTCAGCATATCCCCTCTCAACAGTCCTAGAATATATATATATATATTCATAATATTATTTACATTCATCGACCTTTTTCACAAGGTCTATTCGCATCACACATTCACATTTTTTAGTTTGCCACAGTTCTTGGCCAGTATAATTATTTTTACAAACTGGGGGAAACAGGGTGTTACAATTCCCTCCCCCTTAAAGGAACATCATCCTCGATGTTCTTATCTATCATCATGACATGCATGTACAGAAGTAAACAAAATTGAATATGTGTGTCTCATGGCATCCTCCATTTCCCACGTAGCCTCAGCTGGGCCAAAATGTCTCCATTGCACCTTGACTTGTGCAATGGTTTAGTTCCAGAGCGGGGTTTCCTTTCTATCTAGTATGCACTGAGGTTCTGGAAGAAATTCTCCCTCCGATTCCACCTGGATCATAGACCAGTCTATTATATGATTAACATCATGTACATATTTCTTCAATAATGAAACATGGAAAACATTATGTGCTTTTACTGTGGGAAAAAGTGTTATCCTATAGGCTATAGGTCCCACTCTATCTAGAACCTCAAAGGGTCCACAATACCGAGGTGCCAACTTGGCACAAGCTCCCATTTTCAGTGAACTCTTTCTGGGCCTAACTCTGAAATATACATGATCTCCCACTTTGAACTCTCTTGGAGTTCTCTTTTGGTCGGCATAACTTTTCTGTCGGTTCTGAGCGACCTTCAGGTTTTGTTTTATTTGATTCACCTATTGTTCCATTTCTTTCAACATGTTGGGTCCAAAAGAAATTATGTTTACGGGATTACTCTAGCTGACTGGAGTGTTACATGGTCTACCATAGAGGACTTCGAAGGGACTCATCTTTAAGGATGCTTGGTAGCCGTTGTTGTAGGCGAATTCTACCAGTGCAAGGTAGTCTTCCCACCTCTTGGGTTGATGCGTTACATGCATCCTTAACATATCTTCTAGTATTTGATTCACTCTTTCTGTCTTTCCATTGGTTTGAGGGTGATAGGCAGTACTAAACAACAACTTGGTCTCTAAACCAACCATCAGTGATTTCCAAAAGTTGGAAGTAAATTTTGTGTCTCTATTAGACACGATCTCTTTCGGCATACCATGCAGTCTGAATATCTCCTTCATGAATACCTAGGCGATATTGATTGCCTTACAGGTCGACTTGATGGGGATGAAGTGAGAAGACTTGCTCAATTTATCCACCACCACCATAATGGCATCATTCTGTTTGGTTGAGGTTGGTAATCCAGTGATGAAATCCATGGAGATGGTTTCCCATTTCCACTCTGGGATTGGTAAAGGTTGCAATAATCTTGCTAGGTGTTGATGTTCTTCTTTAACCTTTTGGCACTCTATGCATTTGGCTAGGTACTCGACTATGTCTTTCTTCAATCTAGGCCAATAAAATTGATTCCTGGCGGCAGTGATCATTTTCTGGTATCTTGGATGACCTGAGTAGGGTATTTTATGTAGTTCATCCATAATGACCCTCTTCAATTTGTCACAGTCTGGGACATAAAATCTGCTTCAGTAAGTGAGCATACCTCCTTCGGTCTCCTGGTAGCCTTCATATTTTACTCTGGTAGGTTCTTGTTGTAGGTACATGGTCACGGTCCGGACGAAGGGATCTGTTTCTTGTGCATTTCTAATCCTTTCCTTGACATCTATCTTGCAGGTGCTCACCGCTGCCAGGTGGATTGTTTTCATACTTTTGCTAAGGGCATCGACCACCCTATTTTCCTTTCCTTTAATGTCTTTGATTTCAAAATCAAACTCGCTAAGGAGGGCCATCCACCTAGCTTGTCTAGTATTGAGCTTTGGTTGATCAAACAGGTATCGCAATCCACATTGATCTGTCATAAGTAAAAAATTTCTTCCCAGGAGGTAATGCCTCCACATTTTTAAGGCATGCACTATAGCAGTTGGTTCTAGATCATGGGTCACATAGTTGACTTCATGCTCGTTCATTTTTTAGGATTCATAGTAGATCACATTTCCTTCCTGCATAAGGACTCCTTCGAGCCCTTCCTTACAGGCATCAGTGCACACGAGGAAGTTAGCTTCTGGATTGGCGATCTTTAGCATGGGTGCATAGGTCAGTAAATGTTTCAGGGTTTGAAATCTTTCTTCACATTTCTGTGTCCATAGGAATTTTGTTCCCTTCTTCTGGAGGGCCGTGATTGGAAAACCAATCTTGGAGAATCCTTTTATAAATCTCCTATAGTATCCTGCTAATCCCATAAAGGATCTAATGTCCGAAACATCCTTTGGGGTAGGCCATTCCATGATAGACCTAATTTTGTCAAGGTCTACCTCTACTCCTTCTTCAGAGAGAACATGGCCTAAGTAATGTATTTGCTTCTGGAAGAATTCACATTTTCTGAATTTAGCATAGAGTTGATGTTCTCTTAGCACTTGCAACACAAGTATAAGATTCTCTTCATGCTCTTTTCTATTCTTGGAGTAAATTAGTATATCGTCAATAAAAACAAGTACAAATTTGTCTAGGAATTTGCTGAGTACATTGTTCATCAAGCACATAAAAGTGGTAGGGGCATTGGTCAACCCAAATGGCACCACTACAAACTCATAATGACCATACCTCATTCAGAAGGCAGTTTTATGGATGTCTTCACCCTTGATTCAGACTTGATGGTATCCCAACCTCAAATCAATCTTTGAGAAAATAGACGCACCCCCCAATTGATCGAACAAGTCATCGATCCTGGGCAAGGGGTACTTGTTCTTTATGGTTACCTTATTGAGTTGTCTATAATCTATACATAGTCTAAGAGTACCGTCCTTCTTTTTTATGAACAGGACTAGTGCTCCCCACGAAGACACGCTGGGTCAAATATAGCCTTTGTCCATCATTTCCTTTAATTGTATCTTGAGTTCAACTAACTCGGGTGTGCTCATCTAGTAGGGTGTCCTAGACACAGGCACTGCTCTTGGTGCAAGTTCTATCGATAAGTCCATGTCCCTCCTTGGAGGTAGACCTGGTACCTCTTTCGGAAACACATCGCTCTATTCTCTCAGGATCGGGTGATCGTCAGGGCTTGGTTTGTCATCTTCGATTGTTTTTAGCACCTGTATTGCATATAGGGTACATCCCTTTCGGCAATACTTTATCATTTGCAGAGCTGATATTTGTCTCACCGATACAGTTTTTTGGATCCCTTGAAGGGTTATCCTCTTCCCTTCCTTATTTACACATTCTAAGTTCTTATGGTAATAGTCCAATCTGGCTTTATGGGCAACTAGCCAATCCATACCAATCAACAAATCATATGATCCTAGGGGTAATATGTTAAGGGTTGTTTGGGTGGGGAATTCACCCAACATTAATTGGTAGGATGGTATGACTTCTACTATCCTCCTTTTGGTGCCAGTGGCTAACTGTACCAGCCATGTCTTGGTATGGTTTTTTGGCCGTAGTTTACACTTATCAACAACTTTAGGGGCTATATAACTCAAATTTGAACCAGGGTCAATTAAAATAGGCACAAAAAGATTGGAAATCATACCTTCTATTTCCACTACCGAAGCTTGGTGGTCGGCTTGGTTATTATCTAAGGCTGCATAAATTTGTGGCACACTCCTGGCCACATCATTGACGGTAGTAACTTCCTGTATGTTATAAATTCTTCGACTATTATGTTTTCGGTGTGGGAAGTCTCTCAGGAGATGTTCTTCTCTGCACCCACAACATTTCAAAGGTTCTCTCTTCAGGTTATCAGTCTTCACTGATATGTGTCCCAAAGTCTTATTTACGCTCAAGGAGGGAAAATTCTGTTGGTGCATACTCTAGGCTGGAAAGTTCATTCTTGGTTTCTTCTTGTAGTTCTTAAATCCTGGGGATTTAATTCCCCTTTTCTGAAATCTTGAACTATTCTTCTATTTCCATCCTTCGCGAGGTTCTGCCCGGTGTCCAAACTGTTCATGAGAATAGGTTGCCTTTCAAATAGTGTCTTCTAGAGTCGTTGGCTCATCAAATTCAATTCTATTCTGATAGTCCTTAGGTAGTCCACTGATGAAGCGTTGCACCTTTGCCTTTTCCACCTTGATGTACGGTACATACCTCAACAAATCGAGGAATTTGTTGGCATAGTATTCTATAGTAAGTTGTCCCAGTTTGAGTTCATAAAACTCTTTAGTTTTTTCGTCGAAATATTTTTCCGACACATACTTCTTCTGGAAGTATTTCTCAAACTGTTCCCAAGATAGGTCCTCTTCGCGAACCCCTTTCATATTCTTAAGGTCTTCCCACCAAATGGAAGCCTTTTCATTCAAGTTGAAGGTGGCCACTTAGGCCTTCATATTCTCTGAAAAGTCATGGACTCTGAAATACTTCTTTAGTCCAAGCAACCAGGCCTCTGCTTCCTCTCCCTTCTTTATTTCATCGTCAAAGGAGGGTGGTTTGGCCTTTCTGAATTCTTCAAATTTTCAATCTTTGGAAGGATTTTGCTTCTTCTGTTTCTTTAGAGAATAGGAATTGGTTCTGCTACTAGAAGAGCCTTCTGAATCGCCAGCTTCCTTCTCAGAGGAATCACTCGGAACTGGTCCTTTACCTATGGGGTGGACCTTTTCAAGGTGCTCTTCTCAATGTGGCCACTGATATGACCATGTCTCTAAGTTTCAGGTTCATGTTGCATTTGTCTTTGTAGATCGGATAAACTCTGTAGTAAAACTGCATTAATTTATGTTTTCTTTTCTTGTTCTTTCATCATCCTTTCATTGTCAGCCTTGCAGCTTTGTAATTTGACCATGAGACTCCTCATAGTCTCGGCTAAATCTGGAGAGGTCCCTGCTTCCCTCCTTTCGTCAGACTCTTCGTCTCTATTGTGGGAGCCTTCTCCCATTTCTTGGTGAGTCACCATATTATGCATTGATAATTTCCCGTGGTTGATCTTTCGCTTGTGTGCAAAAGGAAAAACGCTGGTTGTTAGTCAATATTTATATTTATTTGTAACCAATACATAATTCAGATTTTCACATGTACACACACAATAGGGGTTTTTTTTCATTCTTAACTTCGTCTTTTGATTAAGAAGGTTAAGACAGGGGGGTTACTCTTTTTAAGAGTGTTCTGAATGGATCTTCTACAAAACTCGTTCATGAACCCAAGCAGGCCGAGTGTTGTAACCATGCTTTGATACCAATTTGTAACAGACCCACTACGGCATAATAAAATTTTAGCTTTTCCTTAATGGACAGAATCCCCAAAGTCCTACAGGGGCCTAGCACAGGCTAGTTCTTCCTTGTTTACCTCCCCTTGATCATGGGTTAGGACCACAGGCCAAACAAACACAACGCCTTTTCATGTTTCGCGACTCAACAATACAAGTGAGTTCGATCTTAAGGGTAGAATGGCGAGGGGGCTCTGGAATGAAACCCTGGTGGTAGATCTGGGCGCACAGATTCTGGTCATCCAGATCTACCCACCGCTTAACAACAAGGCACTAGATCCCTTTCTTTAGTCCCTATCTCGATAGGACCGCATACATTCCTAAAAAGCAAGATCCTTTCACAACTCGTGAGCTTGCGAGTCGGGAGTTGAAGGCCCTCAATTTTTTCTTCACCAATCACTGATACCCGAGATTCCAATATGGTATGGCCCCTCCCTATAAGCGCTCTCCACTTGTGACCACCGGCTAGGGATAACTACTAGCCTTGCTCGCAACTCACAAATTCGCGGGTTGAAAGGTTGAACCTCTGGGCCCTTCTTTTACGAAACCCTGAGACGCGAAAGTTAGAGAAGGTTTGACTCCTTCCGAGCCTCTCGGGACTCACAACTTTGCGACTTGAGTTGTTGGGCCTTTGTGTCCCTTTCTTGCGAGAACCCGAAGTATGAGAAGTCAATGGGATGTTGACTCCCATTTCAAATGACACGTGTCCAACACCTGTCACCATTTCGCCCTCTCTCTGGGCATCTTACCATCACCCCACCTGTCAACCACGTGGGTCCCACCAGGGGAACATGCCACATGTTGCACCAGTTCTCGTGACTCGCAAGCTTGGGACCTCTACAGTCAAAACTGATTCCCCTCAACCTCCAAGACCCCGATATGCGATATGGCGAGGGGGTCTTGACTCAATGATTGCTCCTACTTCTCACTACTCGGGACTTCGTGACTCCAAGAGTCTGGTCTTTCGACTTCGAACTCATGAGTCCCCGATACGTGAAATGGTTAGATCCCACGACTATCCTTCTTCTTTGACCAACGGCCTAGATCACATCGCTATCTCGGGACTCGGGACTTCGTGACTCCAAGAGTCTCGTCTTCCAACTCCAAACTCCTGAATCCCCGATACGTGAAATCGACAGATCTCACAACTGTCCTTCCTCCTTGATCAACGGCCCAGATCACATCGCTATCTTGCGACTTGGAACTTCATGACTCCAAGAACTAGGTGTTCCACCTCCAAACTCCTGAATCCCCGATATGCAAAGTGGTCAGATCTCTTCTGATCTTGAATCACGAATTTCAAACTCTCGGAGCTTCAGGCTCGCATGACCCCGAGGCCTTAGAAGGCTACTCATTCTTGCATAAGGGTTTGAGACCCAGATTTCATGAACCCTCAGACAGTTCTCAGGAAATTATCCCTATCTTAATCGAGTCTCGAGTAAGGTTCAATACAGTTACAAGGTTTATGGGGTAATTCACAGAAAAGAGTACTCTCAAGGGGCCTTCCCAGAATATTATGAGAAACTAAGAAAATATGACGATTCTTGGTGGAGCGAGCTCATGTCCCAGACTTAATCATTTGTGCAGAAAACAACTATGGCATGTAAGCATACATAGACATCCATTCTATCAAATCAACGTTAGGTAAACACTTCCATTCAGAACTATTTACAAGCACATAAAACTGAACATGCGATTATGGCATTAGCTTCAAATAATACTTATCAGAAATAACACCAGAGGTGATGCAAATGTTGAGAGGGGTGCTCGTTTCCACCCAACCGTAGGCTCAGTGAATCCCAATGGATTTACCACTAGCCACCCCCAAGCTGAGACCACGATGCTGCGAGACTGCGTCTTGGTTTGCCTGTGACCAAGAATGAGGGTTACTCTCCCTCTTCTCTGCTATCACTTTCTCTGCATAACTCCAGAGTTCTTCCTCCTTCCCTTGCATCTACCCCCTCTGTGCTTCTTCCTCATGCATTTCCCCCTTGCGAGGTTGTGTGTGACACGATTTCCCTCGTGGTGGTCAGGCCCAAGGCTCCTACGGATGGATGGTTCACTTCCCCATCCCTCATTAATTCCTGAGGGGCCATCTACCTACCAACCTGTGAGTAATTTATTTTGGGCCAGTGAGCCACTCTTGGTTCTTTGGTTTAGTGAAGTCCAAATATGGTATTGGTTTTGGTGGAAGTTAACACCACCTTTTCAGGTGCCTTCCACCACCTTTCTTCAGCCATCGTGGTCTCTTTTTCATCATATCCCCTCTCAGTAGTCCTGCAATATATATATATATATATATATATATATATATATATATATATATATATATATATATATATATATATATATATATATATATATATTCATAATATTATTTACATTCATCGACGTTTTTCACAAGGTCCATTTGCATCACACATTCACATTTTTGAGTTTCCCACAGTTCTGGGCTAGTATAGTTATTTTTACAAACCGTGGGAAACAGGGTGTTACAGATCCTAAGTCATATTCAAACCATGTCGCACGAGGAAATGGTTGATTTCTTCAAATTTTAGGAACACCGAAGGAGGTTCCTTCGCCCAGTCTTACAGGGTGAGAACCCGCTGACTGCAGATGTACAGAAAACAGAAGCCAAGGGCTCCAAAGATTCAGGACCTGACCAAGAGGAACAACGTAAAAAGAAGAAGCAAACTGGAGGCCCAAAACAAGAAGCCGAGATCCCCAATCCTCCAAGCCAACAAACCCTTGTTGTTACCCCGGGGAAATCATCCAAGCAGATCGACAACCCCATCATTTATGTTAATCCCCTACAGTCCACAAAGGGAATCCCAGACGCAGGATGGATTATCGGCGAAGAACTAATGCCCATAACTGTGGAAGAGTTTCCTCTGAATGAATTTTTCTTCGATAAGAAGTGAAATTTCATTGTGAAACAAGAACTTTATCAAGAAGCAGGCACGACAACCAAGAAATTTGAAATCCTTGCTGATGGGAGAGCCATGAAAAAAGAGGAATTTGCAACTCAGATAGCAGGGACGTTGGGGAATTTTTCTACAACCAACCAATATTATGTTGAGTCCCTAAAAGAACAGTTGAAGTGGAAAAACCTCTTGATCAAAACTTTGGAGGATAAAATGGCTACAGCAGAATCAATTGCTAGAGATCAGGTGAACATAGGTATAGAGCTAGCTAGGGAAACCGATCAGAAGGAAATCGAGCGGCACAAATCCAATCTTGAAAAGACACAACAGATGGCTCAGACCAGTTAATCACAAATAAGCCAGCAAGGAGAATTGATAGGGTAGTTACAGGCCAAATTAAATTTCATCGAAAGCCATATGATAGATATCAGGATATTCCAATCCCAAGCCATAGAAATCGGAAAAAGAGTGTCGACAACTCAGCAAGATTTACTTGCTAAAGTGGAAACTATTCAAAACCACTGCCAACTCATTGATCAGGTACTAGAAAACATCTTTTTCAGATAAAAAGAAGCTGGGGCAGCTCGGGTTGCTTTCCAAGAGGCTGTTATAGCCACAACAAAAAAGGAAATGAGCAGTAGTTCCAATTTTTCCATCCCAGAGTAGACCCGAGGTAACATCTTTCTAAAGGCATGGGAGTGTAACATATCAGAAGGCAGACAACGAGCTAAAGAGGTAAGAAAATCTTGTGAAGAAACTTTCAGCTTCATAGATGGGAGTTTGTTGGATCTCGATGGTGAAAACAACACTGATACACTGGGCCAGATTAATATAGCCAAGCACCTAGTCAATATCAAGGAGAACAAGGAAAGAGATTTGGCTGAAATATCATAGATAACTTGGTCGAACATAGTCCAAGTAGATAAATGGCTAATAAAACCAAGTGTACATTTATCTTCTATTGACGTCAAATACCGACAGGTAGAAGGAAAGTTACCACAATTAGTGAAGTATTGTTACACTTGTGAAGCAAATAATCAAGCAGAACCTTCCAAGTTGATATCCCAGTTGGTGGAGATGTGCATCACTTGCACTGAGCATGCGAAGGGGCAGGTTTTCGGTACCAAATAATGACATGTATCTACCTGTTCAATTTTTAGAACCCGGAGTTCAAAGGAAGGAAGTTGCTCCATCCACTCGAAAGAGGACAAAGACAAAGAATTGAAATGCAGAAGTCTCCTTTTTGTAACTGAAAAATTTCCTGGAACGATTGAGATTCTAGCATATAGAAATTTGTATAAATATGAACTTTGAAGAAAGAACTAGAGGCTGGACCTTTTTAGTCGATTGTAATAGATACTCTCTCCTTTTGAAATTTAATATAAAGCAATCTGAAGACTCCTGATTCCATCAAGACTGTGTTATGAGTTTGTTTCTTCTGTGATTTCATATTCAATTTCATTTTGCATATATATATATATATATATATATATATATATTTGATGAATGTTTTTACTGCAATTTAGTAAAACCTCTACTATGGTGATCAATTTTTAGTCGTCTATATTGTTTACAGTTTTTCCTCTATATCAGCTATTAGCAGGTACAAGACCTGTGAAATTTTTATATTTTCATACTTTATGCTTCGTCATATTTCGTCTTATCTTTTTCTTTTTCTGTTTACAGAGTGAGATTCTCTCTTGATAGGAGCCTCGCATTATAGACATCTTAATGTTTTTCTCACATTCCACACACCACTTATTTAAAAGATAACTGAGTTACGGGAACAGGACTTTGGTTTTCACTTTATCCTCAATATCGGATTCAAAAGTTCTCTTTTATACGATCAAATTGATACAACATCAAAAACCTTGAACTCTTCTTTAATTTTCCTATTCCTTTATGTCTGTCCCTGTTGTAAGACAACCTAATATTGAACCCATCTTGTTGGACCAAACTCATATAGGCGTAGGTCGTGTTTGTGTCGGGCGGGTAGTCGTTCCTCCTTGTTGTTCTACGAATGTTTCTCCCTATTGCCATTGAGGCCTGTGTGGGGAGTCTTAGTTGTTGTATCTTATTCTAAGGGCATGGTGCTCGCCGTCAGCTATGTCGTCTAGCTGTAATTTTCGTTGTTCTCTTGTTTTTGTCAAAAAAATTTGCACTATTGTTTTGCTTGTAGACATAACGATGGGGTCGTTACACTAAATATATATATATTTTTAAACTCACTAGTTACATGGCTACAATTTTGAAGAAACAAAAGATGAGACACCATATTCATTGTTTTTTTTATTGTAGAACTAGGGATGTCACCCCAATTTTCATAATGAATTAGTTGTAGGATTAAGGAATTGCAAACATCATAATAAATTGTACATATATATTAAAAAAGAATTCAATCAATTATAATAGATTACATATATATAACTTCTTCCATTAAAAGTGTAAATACAAGTAATTCCAATAAATATCAAGGTTTGTATAATAATATAAAAAATTTCATCACACTCATGATCGGTGATATAAATCTAACATGTTATCCAATTAAAAAAAACTACAGTTAAAAATACTGTGACCAAGATGACTAGTTGTCGAATGATCTTTGACTTGAACTTGTGCGCTTCCTTTTGCTTCCACCTAGTAATGCAAATACTTCATTGGTACCTCCCATCCAATGCTATGGGTACTCTTCTGCCCCCTTAGCCCCCCGAGCAACAAAGGGACCACACACAAGAACTAGAAAACCAATAGCTCAAAACCTTGCCTCACAAGGAAGAGCTTCCACTCTTTCCACAAGCTTGGTAACCCAACTCTCACAAGTAAAACATAGTCAACAAAATTTTGGCAGCATAAAAATACTAAGAAGGTTGAGATCCCTTTCAAATCTCCTCCATTTCTTTTATAGAATGATTTTCAATGACACTTGTCCACATGCACAACAAATTCATTTTTAATAATTAAATTAAATGAGTATTCACCCAACGCATGTGTCACACTCTCCCAAGGTTTCACATGTAATTCATCTTTTTATTTTATTTTAAAGCCAATTTCCCTCACATTCCCCAATGTGTTCCTATTTTTTCTCTTATATTTCTCTTAGTTCCCCCAAATCCCATTTAATGAGTGTCCCCTAACTATATCTTAGTTTGAGTTGGTTTAGGAGTCTTCTTTTAGTTATACTTACTAGTATATTGACTCAAGATACCATTCTATATGTACACCTATTCTCTCACGTTTTAATTTCTTGTCATTTTAAAATCCCTTTTATTATTTTCATGCACAAAAATGTATTTACTCAACCTTAAATTCACTTTCCCTCTTTTCCTAATGTTTATTAATTCCCATCTCCCTTAGTCTTATTTAATTTTTAATTTAGTAACTTTTAACTTAGATTTGTACTTGAACTTAGGCTTTGGATTGGTTTAGACTCTTATTATATTTATAATTTATAAATAAATGATTAATTAATACTTTGTTCTAACAAGGTTTAAACATTTCATTAAATTTCTAGTCCACCTAGATTTTATTGAATCACATTTAACTACGTGACATGCCCCTCAATATGGACCTCCTTTCTTCAAGGGTACCACTCTCCTTTAACTCGTTTTGGAAGTTTTCTGACCCTTGGAGACAACACTCCATTCGATCGACCTTGTGAGAGACTAAAGGATTCTAAGGAATAAGGATTCCTCCTTATTGCACACCCCTTATGATTCTTTGTGAGAAAATGTCTCAGCCTTCCCTCATGACATTGTGGACCTCTCAAAATAGGTAATAGTTAACCTATTTTTTAGTTCATGGAGGGAGTGCTAGTAGGCTGTGACAGGGATGCTTCCACACTGCTCACTCAAATTTTTGGTTTCCATGCATGACCCCTTTACTCCATATGTGATTGAGATTAGAAGGCATCATCAAGCCTACATCCACTGAAAAAAACTGTGTCAATAATCCATATACATAAATCATACTGTAATCAATCATATATCACATGTGAGTAAAATGAAATACTCAATCAAATACAATCCATTCCCTGGCTCAATTTGGAGTCCAAGGAAGTCCATTGATGCCATCAACATCCATAACTTGTCATGTGTCCTGCACACTCATGATAACTCGTCAATAATATATGTTAATATATATACATATGAAAGTAACAATAAATTACAATACATCATCATCATCATATATGGCTCATAATCGAAATGAAATCATAATGTACTATAATTGGATCACTTTCACACAAGTCTCCTCAAAGAATAAGTCAATATAAGTGTGATCGGTAGAACAGATGTTACAAAAAATAAGGAGAGAAGAGACCACCCTACCTAGTCACTCATATCCTATACAGACATAAGAAATGAACAAGAAAGAAGATGTAACATGACAATATGCTCTTTTTTTAAGGTCAACTCTTCATTTCTCTATGATGTAGTGAGTTGACAGTTTGAGCCAATGCATAAGAAATCAATAAGTCCTCAAAAGTAAATTCCCTTAAAGGATAATGATAGAGCACTGAAACTTGTAATCAAATAGGATCAACATTCATTAAAATCCATTCAAACTAGTTAATGAAATAACATGTAGTCCGGTTAGAGGATAACTTGGAAAATTTCTTGCAAAATGAGATGCGAGCAGAAGGGTGAAATCGAAGTGGAAGCATACACATGTACATTTATATGATTAGATTGCATCATAAATGTAATTCCACACAGGGTTATTATACAAGGAGCAATGATGCATTATAGAGGTCATCCTTAGATACTTATAATTGACCTTAGGATGCCTTAATATCATGATCTCACTTTAATATGATCCTTAAATTGTCTCTTCTCATCCATACCATGAATTAATATCTTCTTGTTTTGACACAACTATGACAACTCTTTGATTTTCTTTGAGATAACTATTTCCTTCCTGAACACCAATTCAAATCAAGGTACAGGATAAAGAAAGAAGTAATCATAGCTAAATAGAAGTTAAATATGAATCAAACATTAACTCAAAAGATTCAATAAACATTATTAATGGGTAAAATATTTTCAAAAGACTATTTAAAAGGAGCATGTCGAATGATAGAAGGAGCATTATAGAACAATTATCTACTAAAGAATAGAAAAATGAATCTACAATCAATAAAGAGATCTTAAGCAATGAAAACCTCATCAATGACAAGAAACCATTAAATATCCAAAGCCCTAACCTCCTAGGTAGTCAAAGAATATACAATGGGTTAATTGTCGTAATATATTAGGAATTAGAGCTAAAATTTTGGTAGGGGTGTCATTTCCTTTTTCTTATAAAGAAAAAATAAAAATGGGGATGTTGTGGCCACAAAAATTGGTGACACATTGGAGGAACCAGTTATGTCTATCACATCTATGGACTTTACTTCAAATTTAAATGTTAAGGATAAGCTCATAAATTAAAGGAATTTTTTCAAAGGTTATGCGTACCACAATGATGTTAAATTTCTAAAATATGTAATCCAATACTTCAAGTACTTTCCATCTAACAAACTCTTTTCAAAGAGCCAATTGGCAAGGTAAATTTCTTTAATTGGCTACACGCTTTTGATTTTTTTTAGTTTGACCACAATTTTTTCATATTTATAACAAGAAAACATTCACATAAGTGTTCTCCTCATCTCTCTTCTCCCATAATAGATTCACTACCAGAAAACATCCATAACCCTGAAAAAGTTGCCTTAGTACAATACGCATGGCCCCACTACCAATGTGTGTCCATATCCTTGGTGGGTTTACTTGTGCTTCTGAAACTATTTACAATGCTTTCAACTTCCTTTATTTTACACTATTTTAGATATTGCATGTGAAATATGGTGTATAGGAAGCAGGGTGATACGAGAGTTTCTTTTATTTTCTAACTAGATGTTATGCAATGAAGTTTACCCCATAGGTATTTGCAAGAACCATCATAGTAATAATCATTTTATTATTGTGAAATGGATGGAGCTCAAAGAAAGAAACATACAAACACTTTCTTTTACTTATGGATTATCATTGTATGCTCAATAGGCACACATGTTCTACCAAATCTGTCATTCAAGATACAAAACTAAGAACTTTATGATTTTTTTTCAGAAAGAGCATCCCATGTATTCCATGAATTTTAAGAATGTCTTTAGTGTGTGACCAAAGTTGGACCTTCCTTTCACTCAAAATCAAAGATTGATCCTCAGGTCAAATGAAGAAGTAAAATCAGCATAGGGAATACCAACATTCAAAATAAGAGATGAAAATAATATGTACATTTGAAAATCAAGTGCTCAAACTAAACCAATTAGTAAAAATAAAAAGAAACTAAAATTAAACTAAAAGAAATCCAAAAAGAAAAAATGTCAGGTGTAAAACGAAAAAAAAATGGGGGGCAACATCGTAGCATGGGAGAAAAATGCAAAGCGTGTACAAAATAATTTACATTATAGCTCCAAGAATTGAAATAAGGGTTAAATATTCACCAGATAAGATTTCCATACAAACTAAATCCAAACAATAATGACTTGCAGACCAAAGTACATAATGTGGAAATTGAAATCAGCAAGGTAATGCGGAACAATTATCAAGAAAATTGATATCAAATCAAGATCCTTATTCTAATAACTTTGAACATTTTCTAGTGAAAAAAAATATGAATTCTTAAAATGCTCAAAATTAAAAATACAATAAAATCACGAGGAACATTTTGACAATAATTGATACCCCTTAAACTTATTTTCATCTGTGGTCTTGCTAAAATAATATTTTGAAATTGTATGACCTTCAATCTCAGAAATTGTATTGATTAACTTTAACCAAGGTATTTGTTCCCTCTTTGACTATTAATCCTAATCATTCCAATGATTTTATCCCTCACACCTAATGGGATAAGAGAATAACACCACTTCCATGATTGCAATTTTTCACAAAGAAGGCAGTAAAATTATGTACAGATAAAAATAAATCAAAAGAAAACTATGTCATCCATTAAAATAAGGATAAAATTGAAAGATAAAAATGGAATCCCACCAACAAGTTATAAATCATGAACATCATTAAAAAAAAAACATTTTCAATGAAAACTTAGGAAGTAAACCAAGGCAAGAATTGGGAAATATAGGTCAACCATTTGAAATAATGTATGATAAAAATATTCCCAGGGTAAGGTTCATAATATGGAAGGAAAAATAAGAAGCAACATGAGAATTAATAATCAAACAATAGAAAATATTTGAACTAATTAACCCATATAAAGTTTTCCTTTTGTTTGGTGAAACAATTAAATTTTTCCTCGTGCCTAACAAAATAGGTTAATGGAAATAGATTTTCAACTTATTGATGTAAAACATTTCATGAACACGCAAACCCTCTAAACTTACCACCGTGAATAAGTCCTTTGCGAAATTCAAAACAAAAAAATTTCAATCTCAAAAATTCCATCTGATATCTTTCAGCAAAGTATCAATTCATCCTTACCATGAAAGAGAAATATTAATTCCAAATATTCAAATAGTTTCAAAATTTTAATATGATGGAGTGAGGAAGATAATATTCCAATTATGAGGAAGATTAGAATAATCATGATGGATAAAAATGACTCCAAATAACATTTTCTTAAAAGTATGTTTCCCCCCCACACACACACACATATATATATATATATATATATATATATATATATATATATATATATATATATCAAAGAACAAATCATAAACTAGACATGTAAGAGAATCAATGCAGAATTTCTAATCATATGTTGAATTGATAAATAAAAGGATAGATAAATTCCGAAGATTGATAGCGTATAAATTTTCAAAGTAATGTAGGCATGAAATTTTAAGAGTAACACTTCCCCGAGTTGTCCAAACATGTTTCTAGTATGTAGGGATGAATATCTTTTATTGCTAGTTATAACAACCTACTTATATATAATAAGAAGCTACAATTAAGCAACCTACCAACTTGATAGGGAAATTGATCTTTAAATGGGTAATCAACTAGAAAAATTATTTAGAAACGAAAATAAAGAAACTAAAAAGAAAAAAACAACAACTATAAAGAAAACTAAGTTCCATTATGCTAAGTCTATACTAAAACATATTGGATGAAAGAAATTAAACAAACTAAAAGGAATAAAAAAAACTCCAAACCTGTAATCAAATGATCATTTAAGGGAATTCAAAGTGATTAGAGTGGTCTTAACCTAACCTACAAATAATTTTAATTCTCAAACTTTTATTAATTGTGAACAAGACCCAAAAAAAAATCAAAACTCAAAAGCAATCCAAATAAGAAAGATATTTCCAATAAGACTTCAATTAATATAAAGATATCAAATTGAAAATCCTTAATTGTTTATTTTCATAACAAAAGGGGACTGCAAAGTTTTATTTACTTTTAAAAATTCCTTTTCATTACTTGGAATGACAATATATCCATCAAAGGATCACTACAGGACAGTTACAAATATCATTGTATGAAAAGTGACCAGAAAATTAATCCAACACAACTCAAAAGATTTGAGACTGCGACAAATAAGTGTTTTTCTTTTTTCGAAAACAATTTTTCACAAAACACTCGTTCGATGGAAAACATCAACATGCCAATTTCCCAACTTGTTCATGAAATTAATTTATTGTTCATCCACCAAGACTCTATTGTTGAAATAATGAAATGCTAAAAGAAAACTAAATAGAAAGTAAAAACACATATTAGACTATACCAACAAGTTTAAAAGAAAATAATATAGAGTTGTAATTTATGACAATGAAAATAAGTAATGGAGGCTTTAACCATGGGGTATATCTATGAAAAGAGTGATATATATCCTGACTAATAAGAATAAATAATTATTTATAGCTGAATTTATTGAAAACCCAAAATCAAAACTATATTATATAACTATGCGAAGTAAAGAAACTAAATTAATCTATCCTATACTACATTGGTTGCAAATGAACTATGTGCAATCATAATGCTAATGTATCCATCCATGAAGAATTGGAATCACATGTTCATAAAAGATTAGCAACATAAATTAGAGTAGTAAGAGACTACAATTAAGAAGAATTAAATAATTAAAAACTATATCCATAATACTATAGATGTCATAGTTATTATTCATTGGAAACATAGATAAGTAAGATCCATACAACCATGACTCAATTCTATCATAAATTATGCAATTACTAACATGAAATTGATGGAGGTATTTCACAGGAGAGCAGTAAGCCTTTAGAGAATCATGTATGCAATATTCAAGAAATGTACCTTGTGGGTGAGTCTTAAGTCTGATGTAATAATTTATTTTGGAAGACAAGAAAAAATAATGAAGGACTGACTTAACTATTGATCTAGACCAAAGTGCCTCATTGTCCTGGAAATCCTCCTTAGGCTCATAATTCACATAACCAATCACTTGAGATGAATTAGTGGAATCAAGTAATATGCATGGACTATCTTCCACCATTGTATATCAAACATCACTAATAATATGGTGGAATTCTTTTATAGCACAAAATGCCACACCTATGTTTTTGTGCCATGGCCTAACCCTTTGCTAATGCTTGCTAGACTTTTCCCCAAAGGTAACTCTAACAAATAGGTTAAAAAACATGCCCTAAGAGAATACCCATGGGGTTTCCTAGCGCAACACATGGAAATCCACGACTTTCCACACTGTAACCCATGAATTCCCTCAAAATTTGTGAAAAATAAAATAATTTCATGTTTTCGGGTGGGTTTTTAGGGTCGACTCATTTTCTAAAAGCCCTTGTCCATAATCAACGGAATCCAACTCCCCAAACCTATTTGGGAAGATACAAAAACATCTTTGATGGATAAGGACAAAAAAAACCTTTTATGCAAATTTATGTTGCCAGCATCTAGCAAGCTTCCTTTCCCTATAAGTCTCTGAGTAACATCCCCTTTTTTCTAGAAACTCCATTTCCATAGATTATTTCTCCTTTGATGTGACTATAGGGTGTTTCCTTATCCCTGTATGATTCATTGAGATAATTCTATATCAGTTGATTTGATGCTTGACAATTCTTTAAGGAACCCAAACATTTGGCTTCAGGACGATACCTAAAGGCTAGACAAGGTTGTAACTTACCTTTTCCACTTGCTCATAATAAAAGAGCTTGTTTTCCCCCAGATTTGTCTTCACTATACATTTATCTTTATTTTTACTTTGAATCCGACATATAAAATGCACATGCTTATGATAGTATAAATACATTCTTCGCAACCCTAGTTTTCCATATGTCTTGTAGGTTGATTCTAGTAGAAGATCAGGAGTTCTTCTATGAACTGGATCAGGGATCAAAATCAAATGGGAGAAAAAGGTGCACCTTCTTGTTTCCTCTATATCCCTACTTTCTATGAATTAAAGTAGTTATTTTCTTTATTTTTTGTGTGTTTGTCACTGTGGGGAGACTATTATCTCTTTCACTTGGTCTTTCTCTGTTGTGATTATGATCCACGATCATAAGGGATAAAATCCCTTAATCAAAATTGCTGACTCCACTAAGGATTCTCCTAGTTTGGATCAGTCTCTTAGGGTTTCTTTTTTTATTTCCTTGTCATTTCTATTATAGTACATTTAGAGTTTTCTCTTAGAGTCTTTTAGCGTTGCAGGACCTGTTGCTAAGGCCTGAAGGCCTCTTTCTTGGAGTTTATTTTTATTTTTCTAAACTTTCCTATCTATCCACATGATCCTTCTCTACATCCTACGTACATTCACGCATTTCTCTTCTGTAACCCATGGATATCTGCAAGTTTCACTACACACAGTTACATACCTATGTTAAAGTTGAGTTTAGAAAAAATATGTATTTTTATTCCCCGGTGGTAAAATATAAAAAAGAACAACAAGATGGAGAAAAAAGGATCAATATCTAACTCTTATGTATTCACACCAATGGTACATATTTATAGTATAATGGGTGATGCCACCTCATAGAGAGATTTTCTCTAGATCATAAAATCATGCATGATGACTAGGATAGGCAATCTTAACTAACTCAATAGTCATCACTTGAGGATATATTACTAATATCCTAAATGAATAATACAAATATATGTGACAATTAGACTTAGTGATTGGTTAAGGCAATCCATAGGCTAACAATCCCCCCCTCAATCACAAGTCTAATCAATAATACCAGCAATACAACATAAAATGTTACCATTTCCAAGACTTCATAGTGAAACTCTTATGTTGAGCCTCAATAAAAAATTGCTTGAAAAATCACCAATTTGGATGCCTAGTTGTTCATCTGAAATGAAATGAAAGAGAGCTAAGATATGTAAGTGAACAACTGAAATATCTTAACATTCCCTAATTGTTTGAAAATTCAATAATTTTTCCAAGTATTTGAGATTGGAAGAATGAGATCTCTTCTGCTAATTGGTGAACATGTAGTATCACCACTCTGCTATCAGTGTATACTGAAGTCCTCTATAAATATGTGGTTTGGGATAACCAATGAAAATATCACTATGTAATCATGTGAGCCATGATGCATGCAATTTATTCACTTAATGTAAACTCCAATCTAATGAGAGCGAACGAAGAGAAGTGAATCGGCTTCTAGTCTGACACGTCCCTGAAAATGCCTAACAACTCAATCAAATGTCTAGCTGCAATGCAGAATGATCCTCTTGTCCTATGATAGGTCGAATGAACATCTATGTGAACCAAACATCCACATCATTGATATCAAAATCAAAATCAACATCTCAATTATGTATGATTCATCTACAGACCAAAATTTCCCATTTGGAAAATTTAATTCCCACCTGGAAAAATTATTGTCAAAATTTTTAGTCTAACAACCAATTCCATCATCAATTCCCCCCTCTTTCATATTATAGGTGAGACCATGAGTGGTTTCATGAACCATCATCAATGGAATTTTGAACTTCCCCCCTTAAGGTACATGAGAGTTTCATCATTGTACTCCCTCCTTCCAGGCTTAAGAGAGTACCATACTTGTTCCATTTGTGTACAACATGAAGTGGTCATGTGGAAAAAAACACATGTTATCTCATCCCATAAGGGTCATCCTCGAAATCTATGCCATTAGGGGACCACTTATGTGAGGTACAAAAATGTTATGTGCTTCTAGATCGGTCTTTACTCGAGATTGAATTCTATGGTAAGACTTATATAATCGCTTGGTTGTTGATGACCATTTCCAAGGATCAATCCACTCATATTGAATCTTCAATCTTGTAAGTTTCTTTAGTGTTGAAAATATTTTTGAAGAATGGTTTGTCTTACCACAATGTTAGCAAGGATGGAGATCAAAACACTGAATCTCCTTGTGACGAACTTGATTACAATGTTAGCACTTATCATTATGATGTTTAACTTGAACAAGTGAAGTTGAAGCTTCTTAAAGGAATCCAACGCATTGGAACTGGATGATGGGCTTGGAAATAGTATTCTCAACTTGTTGCTTTCAAATATGTGGAAGTGGATTTATTGTATGTTGTTGCATCATTTAAAGGTTTTCTTCACTGAAATAAAAAGAAAACTCTTGAAATGTAGGTTCATGAATAGATTCGCCATTTTCTTCATTTGGATTTGTCTTACTGAGTTTCTCTTTCACTATATGTTGATCAAAAACATCAGCATCATCATGTTCATCATCATAGAGAGGGTTGTGTTAAACAAAAACTAGTTTAGAACACTTCACTGGTTGTTGATTTTTGAGATCCCTGATTTCATTATTCAATATTTGATATAGAGTTTGAAAAAGTATAACTTTAGCTTGCATCACTTGAAAAAACGTTAGCACTGATTGAAGATTTTATTTGTTCAATATCATTGTGTTGTCTTCAGTGGTGTTTATTAGAGTGTTCAGTAACTCTACTAATTCTAGATTTCGAGCCATTTCAAAAACACTAAATGAGGTATCCTTGTGCAGGTAGATCCTCATTACAATTTAACTCAACATAAGAAGGCTTATCTGCAACTCTCTCACTTGAATCTCTCTCTTTAACTTCACGCTCACTTGATTTTGTTTCACGCTCGCTTGTACTCGCTCGCTTGAACTTTTCTTTCTTTCTTCCAAGAAGTTGAGGATGTTGGATACTACCAAAAATGCACCCGAAAACTTGATGTTTACAATGAGTTGAGTTTCAACCACTCAACCTATAGACTCGAGAATATAATGAAACATGAAATTTGTGGTTTTAGGGTACAACCGAGAATGCACCTTATGACAAATTTAATCCAACTCAACTTAATTACACTTACAAATACATTATTTCCAGTACAAATAAACTTGATGAAGTAATCTTACATCAAACATTATTTGCAAGTTACAATTTAACCTCAAATGCTCCATGATGTGTTGAGTTGGAAATCTTTGATTTGTTCATTAATGATGTGGTTGATGACTTGAATGCTTGAGACTATTCTTCACATATGCTTGATCATATGTTCTTGATTGTCATTAATTTGTGTTCCTGAATTTGATTTCCTTGTACTCAATGTATGATGCGTTAAATGATACATTACAAACTTTTTTATGTCAAAACTAGACATTAAACATCATAAATCAACCATGCAAATATTCACCACAACACACTACGCAAGGTGTACCTAAGATCCCCTTAATTAATTTCAGGCAGATCTAGAACACAAGAGCCAAATAAAATATGATTTTATTAATAAAAATGTTACACGAATCTTTCAACTAAGCTTCTTTTGTCTTCATTCTTCAAATTTCTCCATAAATTGATTACAATGCAATGTCTACTAGAAATCTTTTACAATATTGCGATATCAAATTTAAATTTAAGGTAACATGCCTCAAATGTGCACTAGTGGATAGATCCAAAAACCCACTTATATCATGTGCATCAAAGACAAAATAACTCCCCCCCTTTATGCCATCCTAAACACATATGGCAACATAAAAATTCCTCTTTACAATTCTAGATATAGGGAAACTTAAACCCAAAAATCCCCTTGATGGCAACCTTACACAAGAATGAGTTTCATAATCAAACACCTCTTTCCATGAAATAATGGATCAAACCCATAAATGGTGAGCCTTTCTACCAAAGGAACAAAAAACTTAACCAAATTTTTATACCTAGAAGAGGTGCACTTGGTATTTTGGTCTTCGGCTCTTGGTTCCAAGTGTGAACAAAACCATACAGCATGAAGTCCCTGTCAATGTCGGTTGTAGCTGGGCTCACAGATCCAGTGCATGCAAATCGTTGATGATGCAAATCAGATTGCACTAGATAAACTTGTGAAGGGAATGGCTTATGCTGTTGTTGACAAATTTGCATCCGATTATCATGTTTTTTATTCAAAAATCCAGACGTTTTGAATCTAAAATTGGTGGATACTACATAACAATGGAGAATAATGCTGGAGACATTGTTTGTAGATCTAACTACTGTCCAAATGGGGCGATGACCACTCTTTATGAGCAGAGAAAGGAAACCATTCTGGATCATGCAAATGTTTCCAATACTATAGATGAGGATGCCGGATTCAAAAAACAATATATATATAACCCTCGATATAAAAGTCGGAAAAATTTCTGCGAAATTGTGCAAATCGAGCTACCTATGATCCACCTAGAAAGCACAGAGCGTTTCTTTGAACAATACCAATCCATTCGCTGAGAAAACGTAGCTTTTGGATAAACTATGATCAAGATGTCACTAGAGAAGAAGGTGAAATAGAACCCTTGGATGATGCCTATGTGATCTCAGCAACTAGAATTACATAATTCTCTCTTAAGTTTGGGCTTGGATTACAATGTCAACAATAGAAATTCTGAGTGGTATTATCTCTATCGCATATAGAATCTCAAAGCACCCATGTATGGTTTCCAATATTGAGGAGGTGAATTTTTTCTACTTTCCCTTCTATGGAGGCCTCGATGTGATGAGATGGAACTTGAGGAAGAATATCGGTAGCGAGAAACGAGATGAACTCAAAATGGACATTTTTGGATCTCAGATTAATATCTGCTCAAACAAAGGCCTTCTCTTCATCGAGCTTCTCCCGAGTGACTAGTTGCATATCCACTGTAATACAGTCAATAACCTATGTGCTATATTGGCATATACTCTGCCAACTTGTGTCATATTCCCACTGTAATATTGTGGACACTCTGTCCGTGGGAAAATGGAGGGGTTTCAGATTCAGCGTTCGCAACTCCTGGAACTCTATGATCTATGTCGAGGATAGTGTGTGACCCTCCAGTGAGCAGAATAGGCGCCAAATAGTTCTGATATATAGTGGATTCAATGTTGATCAAGAGAGTTTGGATCGCTTGGAAATTTCTCTAGGAGGAAATACCATCATGCTTGTTGCCTCTGAGTTTCTTCTTGCATATTTGGCTTATCTTGATTGGAAAACACATCATGCTTCTCTCATTACTCTGGCCTATATCACAGAAGGAAGCTACAGGAAATTCTTCATCTGCATTTTTTCACGTTAATTATCTCATGATCTCGCATATTTCTGTGTGGAAAAATGTTGGATGGTCGATTTATTTGTGTTATATCTACAAATGGTGGATCTCCATGTGGTGAATCTAGATGTCTTGTCTTCTTTGATTCTTAATAATGGATGAACGGAAATTTAGGGAGTCTTCGACTCCAAACATTTATGAATAGCTCCATTCTTTGTCCAGCTTTATCTCAGATATATGAAAAGATTCCAAACAATATTTATACTTAACCAGCAATAACCCTAAACTCATTCATTGATCTAAAGAATGCATTTCGACTCACCTTCAGTCTTATAGGGGAAGGGAAACATAAAAAATATAGAGAGCCAATCACCATACAAGGTAAGCATAAAACACTTTCATTATATAAGCACTACACATAAACTATGAAACTTCAAACTACCTCTATATCTCTATCATATTGATAACACCAAAGCATGAGAAAATACTAGATCAATACTAGATCGATCGCTAGTTCAAGGCTTTATTCTCATCTGCAGACCCAATGATGGGAAGACTATATTACTACGATCTCGTCTACGTTACAGTTCTCAATAAAATCCATGATACAATCCTCAATATAGTATGTGATACGGTCCTCAATACAGTCTGTGATACGGTCCTCGATATGGTAGACGATATGGTCCTCAATATGGTCCACAAAATGAAATTGCAATCAATACAGTTCTCTTGAGTTTGAAGATATATGGGTTAATGTCAATAATTATTCCTTGATCCATCACCAATTCTCTTCCTTCACAATTTCACCATGGCTTTGATACCAATTCATAAAATATAAACAAGAAAAACAAGATAGTGGAAAAATGATCCATACCCAACTCTTATGTATTCACACCAATGGTGCATATTTATAGTACAATGGGTGATGCCACCTCATAGAGATATTTTCTCTAGATCCTAAAATCATGCATGATGACTAGGCTAGGCAATATTAACTAACTCAATAGTCATCACTTGAGGATATATTACTAATATCCTAAATAAATAATACAAATATAGGTGAAAATTAAACTTAGTGATTGGTTAAGGTAATCCATAGGCTAACACCGGGTTTATTACTTGGTTTGTTGAGTTACCTGTGCTATCCTGTGTCCCTTTCTGTATTTTCTCTATTGAAATATGAAATTTTATCATATAGAAAAATAAAATTCTTTACTTTTGGGTTCCCATTGTTGGTCCTAAAGTCTGAACTTGACTGTTAAACGAAAAAGCTAGGCCACCTCAAGTTTTGGAATGATTATTCTTTGACAATTTGATTTTGTTGGTCAACTCAAGGATGGGTTTTGGGAAGATGGTGATCTGGTTGGAAAAAACACACAGTCTGAAGGTAGTTTCTCCTTTTCTACTAGTATGGATATTAATTGACAGATGAGGATAATAAAGACACACACATGATACAATATCCAACGATGCAATGAATCGCTCGCTCTATGAGAAATAAAGACTTAAATAATATCTTAAGACTTCAACATAAATATAGATGCAAATCGTCTAACAGGTGGTCAATTAGTTAATCTATTCACTAAACAATAGTTGTATAATAGGTTTCATAATTGGTGAACAAATAAACTAAAACCATGGCTAAAAGAATAAGGAAATGTACTTTTCACACAACACAGAATTTTCATTCAAGATCAGATTAAACACACATAGATTTGAGTAAGAAAAACAATTTCCATCAACATATATTCAATAGGTTGAGAAATTTACAATATTGTAAGCAGGTTCGACCCTCCTGATATCTCTCTTTTCCACCCAAAAGAAAACCCTTAAAACATACAAAAACTGCATATTTATCAGAGTTAGAAAGGCTCTCATCCATCTAGGACTAAGGCTTCGCTCTGTACTCATAGTTGTAAAAAACTTATTAACTTAAAAATGACATTGTTGGAGTGCAGTGATGCATCAATTCAAACTTAACTTAATTAAAAGGGACATGATTCATATCAAACACAAATGACCACTTATTATGCATTAACTTGAAATGTTTCAACTTAAATAACTAAAAATTGTTTTTGATGGTAGACCACATTGATGCATAAGTTGAATCGCATTGAGCCTTTAACAAAAACTGATTCGCGGTGACAGAGGTGAGTGATGTGTCGATCATTGGAATGCTTGCACATTGTTTGAGTCCACTTGAAATGAATGGATGGGTTGACAACTCCTTTTTGATCTATACCATGATTTTCAATCTCAGAACTGTTCTAGGCGATTAAGATTCATGAGTCTTTTATTCCCGAAATGAATGTGAGTCATCGATTAGTTCTACAAATCTTCTATCTCAGGGACCCTGCTTCCTTTGTGCTCCTGCTAAGTTTTACTTAGTCTTCCAGTTTTAGATTTCCTCTAACCCATTTTAGCGATGGTGTCAATTCGAGACTTCGGGGGCTTCGGAAATTCGGCCCTTCCACAATTCCGGCCTATGTTGAGTTGAAAAACTCATGGAGTAGTATGGGCTCAGAGTGATGTGGTAGCCTAATGTTTCTCTGGGACTTCGACGGTTCGACAGTTCGACATTCAAGAGTTTCTAGATGTAGAGCATGGAAATTGTAACATCCCGCTCTGATGCACTGAGAAAACTTATTCTTTGAGGACACTTGCTCGCAAGTGATCTGGACTTTTATGATATTAAAACATTTATCCTTGATTATGATGCATTATGATAGATGAAATGATGTTTTACTGCTTTGACATAGACAGGTGCTATTGAATCGGTTTTACTGAGTGTGCAGGGTTTTGGACCTTGAGGATGCAGAGGCATCGATGGAACCCTTTGGACTCCGGATTGAGTCAGGGAGTGTGCTATTTGTGTTGATTTATTTACTGTGATATTACATTGATTTGATGATATGATGTGGACATGTTCTGACACGATTGTTGATGATGCAGGCTAACGATAACTTGCCGACTAGACTCACATATGGAGTAAAGGGGCCACACACAATTACCAGAGAGGTTGAGGGAGAGGTGTGGACAATAGCCCTGCCACAACCTACTAGCATTACCGTTGTGCCTCGAACTGTAGGTTAACGATTACCTAGCTCGAGAGGATCCACGATGCCATGAGGGAATATTGCGGCAGTCGCTCACGATGACTCTAAGGGGAGCGCAATAAGGCGGGGGCCTTATTCCTTAGAAGTCCTTAGTCTCCCACAAGTTCACCTGGCGGAGTGTTGACTCTAGGGGTTATTGCTGTCTACCAATCAGTCAAGTTGGCGAGTGGCACCCTTGGAGCACGTGGTGCAAAAGAAACACAAGTTGGCGATTGGAACCCTTGGAGCACGTGGTGAATCCTGAAGGGAACGTCGCGCAAAAGAAACAAACGAGATGAGTGGCACCCTTGGAGCAAGTGGTGCATCCTGAAGGGCACGTCGCATTGATGTTGATGAATGAACAAACCTAGATGGCCCTAAGACATTTAACACCTTAAGAAATTCTCAAACAACTTCCCTAATGAAATGTCTCCCAGTTCATAATCTAAGTTCTAAGTCTAAAACTTCTATAGGGGAAAAACTTTGTCTAAACTTAAGAAAATTACCCTATAAAAATAAAAATAAAATAATTAAACTAAAAACCACTTAAGTGATAGTTTTAGTCTTCATAAAAATTTTGGGGTAAAGTGAAGAGAGTAAGAATTTAATTAAAACTAGTGGATTTAAAAATTGCAAAGAAGAAATTAATTCTTAACTTGTGAAAGTATAAAAAGATATTAAATTAATAATAAAAGGCGCAACTTCCATTTTGGCTCTAATAAAAAGGGGAAAGAAGGGAAAAATAAAAATTAGGAAACTAAGGAATGGAGGAAACATAATAAAGGAAAGAAGGGAACTTATGGCAAAAGGCGAGGTCAAGATAGTAAGAAATCTGCAATTAAGAACCTTCTAATTTTGAACTGGATTAACAACTTCATTTTAGGGAAAGTATTTAAAAACTGTAAGGGAATCTAGGGACACCTAGGAGTGAATTTAGGAGAAAATCTAGGTGGGTGAGGGAAATGAGACAATTAATAAATTAAAGAAAATAAATTTTGGAGGAGAGTGGGGGATGATTGAGCCTTGTACGATGGAGAAATTTTAGAAGTTTTCTTTAAAACTTAAATTAAAAAGAGATTTAGGGAGAATTTGGAGGTCTAAAACTCTATAAAAGAGAGGAAGGAGGAGGAAGTAGGGGATCGACTGTTAGTGTAACGTTACACTGTCGGATTTGTGACTTGACTGATTACTTGTGGGGAGTTGGGATTTCCCAGCTCGGATATGAGTGGTAGCTCAGCCTTGCGAGGCGAACTGGGAGCTAGACGTACCATCTGGATAATGTGTGGCCCCTTTGCGGCTCGGTGGGCTAAGGGGGAAGCAGAGTAACCCTAGAAATTGGCTGGGAGGTACCGGTGTAGTCTCGACGGTCAGCAAGCAGGATCTAGACGAAGCACAAGCAGGATTCGGACGGAGCGTAAGTGTGGGATAGCATCTTCGGGTTATTGCAGTCAGTCACAAGTACACAAGCGCGTTTATTGTTAAGAAATTAAAAATTTATGCATATATAATTTGGTATATAGATCCTTATGGTGACGAAAGTTGTGTTGAGATTGAATAGTGGTTTTACTGGTTACTTCTTTAATCCTACATTACCAACGATCGCATTATGCTAATTTCTAGTCATTATTTGATTATTTTAAAGCCATCGAGTACTTGAAAACATCGAGTTCAACTCTTATTGATAGGGTTAGGTTGGTGCCGGAAATCCTAAAGTTTCTGCCTCCCTGCCGATAGGATTAGGGTCTAAATCTACCTATGTCTACATTTTCTTGGCATACCAACAGATTGGGAAAGGTCAGCCTTTCTGGGTTTGCGTTACCCTTAATTTCTTGGGTCTGTGTTACCTTTAAATTTCTCCTTCAACAGGGAAACCAACACTTGTTTACGACTTTCTTAATGCATTACCCAACTGGGTTAAGGAACCGACCGGTGCTCTCCTTGAACCTAACCGCCCAGCTCAAGTAGTAACCCTCTCATGCTCAAGCTGTGGTTATCCGAGTAGCCAAAAATAAATAAATAAAAATAAAAACCCTCATTGGTAGCAACGTTTTCAGTATTACGGCACTCCAAAATCTTCGTTGGTGGCATCAAACTCAGCCAAGGAAAAATAGTAGGCCTCGGTCTTATTTAGACGAATTTAAGAACACCGAATGTGCCAGCATGCAACATGATTTAGGCTGTTTGAAGAAGGGCGAATTTTTTATGGGTTATGTGTCCCAACCTTCCACTCTTCTAATGGACGCATCCCCCAGGGAAGGCGCATTACGATTGGAAGAAATCGTATATTGTACAGAGAAAGTTTAAACCGCCCAAAAAAATTTCCCTTGCAAAATCGTGTTAGCTCTGGAATTTTTCTGCTTGCCAACGGTGTCAGTTCGCCCAATTTTCACCCCCTGCAAACGGTGTTAAGATCCTGGAATTTTGTCTTCTCTGCAACTGTGTTAAAACCTTGCAAGATAGCCTCAACAAACTAGTGGAGTCGCGTTGCTATGAACGCTAGATTCACCCTCCCTCCGCGAATTGTAATTTTGTTGCCTGTGACTCTACCTCTATGAGTAGCATGGTGTTCATGATGAACGAGCGTCTGTTTACGCGGTCAGGATAACTGCCATTTGGATTCTTGGGTCCTGACATTCACCCTGATAGTTTCCAGTTGTTAGTTGCCCCTTGATTCGTGTTTTCTTCCCCTTTTATTTGCGAATTTTCTGGCATTGACTTGTCGCATTAGTTTCTAGCCGTTTGACCCTTGAACACCGACTTGAAAATCAGACTTCTGGAAACTGGGACCTCACTAGCGATGACCTTCTGAACCTTATGTTGTTGATTGTAACTTAATTTCCGTGAGAGTAGTGTGCCATTATCTGATTTAGTATGCTCTCTAAATCTACAGTTTTGCGTATATTCGTCTATAATCAGATTGAAAAGATTATTGGATAAGGTCCCATTGTATTCCGATTCTGAAAAGGAAACACAAGGGAAGGTGAGTCAATCCCCTTTTTACCATTGAAGATAGTTCATTGCCAAAGTTTTCAACTTATACTCACCGGTTAAAAATCCACGAGGAAGGAGAGCAGGAGATTTCTCACCCAGGTTAACAAATAAACACTCTTGGAGTTATATCATGTGGAAGAAATTCGCAGTTCACCTACAACCCTTAGATCTAAGATCTAAGATACAAACGAAGTAAACAATGTTGATAACAATCCTATTTTTGGTGAATACCTTTCTTTATCCAAGTGGATCTCTGTGGGTGGAAGGAAGGTTTCGTGGATAGTTGTGTTAGTTTAATTCTTGTTGACTAGAAGCAAACATTGGTGAAGCTAGGTCTTTAGTAGGATTTAGGGGGTACCAGGACTACTGGGACGAAGAAGTGGTGTTGGATGTGTGGGGAGCCACACTACTAGTGTGAATTTCTTGTGGAGAGGACCAGAGCATCCGGATCAGTCGGACCCACTACAGTAAGAGATATCGGCAAGGCCCATCGGATTCATGCAACGGTGAATAAACATCAGGTAGAGCATCCATCGACTATGCTCGAGACGACAGGTACTATCGCTAACCAAACCCTGAGTATTTTGATTGATCCTGGTGCTACTGAAAGTTTCATTTCTGGTGCAGCGCTAAAAAGGATTAAGGTAAAGGCAGTCGAACAGGATGAGTTTAGATTTGTGGAGATGGCTTTGGGAGCCAAACAAAAGGTTGGAGGGAAGGTTACAGGATGTGCCCTTAGCCTGGGAGAGTTTGTCACAAGGGTCAACTTGTACATCACCATCTTAGGATCTTATGATGTCGTGATTGGTATGGATTGGTTGGAATCGCATGAGGTGATACTCAACTGTAAGATGAAACAATTGATCTTGGTTGATGATGAAGGACAAAGATGTGGGATTGTAGGACGGAACCAAGGAGTTTCCCTAAGGTTCATCTCTTCCTTACAGTTACGGAAGAGTATGCGCAAGGGGTGCAAGATTTATGTGATCCTTGCACTAAATGAAAAGGGAGTAGAGGAAGGTCTAGAACACCTCTCGGTGGTGAAGGAATTTGCGGACGTATTCCCAGAGGAGTTACCTGGGATTCCACCAGAAAGGGAATTGGAGTTTACCATAGACCTGAAACCGGGGACCGAACCGATAGCAAGAACGCCTTATCGGATGTCGACCCCAGAGTTGCAAGAGTTGAAAATGCAACTGAAGGAGTTGCTGGACCTAGGACTGATACGTCCTAGTGTGTCACCGTGGGGTGCACCTGTTATTTTCATACAAAAAAAGGACGGATTGTGGAGGCTTTGCATTGAGTACCGTCAACTGAACTAGGTCACAATCAAGAACCAATATCCCTTGCTGAGAATTGATGATCTGTTCGATCAAATGAAGGGTGTGACGGTGTTCTCCAAGATCGATTTGCGATCAGGATATTAGCAGCTACGGATCAAGGAGAATGACATCCCTAATACCTCCTTTAAGACGAGATTTGGACATTACGAGTTTACTGTTTTACCATTTGGACTGACAAACGCCCCGGGCATATTTATGAGTTTGATGAACGGGGTGTTCTGCGAATACTTGGACAAGTTCGTCCAAGTATTCATTGACGATATTTTGATTTACTCTCGTACGACAGAGGAGCATGATGAGCACTTGCGCTTGGTACTACAATGTCTGTGAGAGCACAAACTGTACGGGAAACTGTCTAAATGCTCTTTATATCAATCGAGGATTCACTACTTAGGGCATGTCATCTCTGGAGAAGGTATCGCCATGGATCCCGCAAAGGTTGAGGCTATTATGGAATGGCCTGCGCCAACAAATGTCACCAAAGTGCTTAGCTTTATGGGTTTAGCAGGATACTATCGATGGTTTGTCGAGGGATTTTCGAAGATAGCAAATCCGATCACGGAATTGCTGAAGAAAAAAAAGAAGTTTGTTTGGATTGAGAAATGCGTTGAAGCATTTCGGAGGCTTAAAGAATTGTTGACAACAACACCGATACTAAAGGTCCCTGACATGGACACGGACTTCTTGGTATGCACAGACGCATCCAAGGAAGGATTAGGTGGAGTCTTAATGCAAGACGGACTAGTGATTGCTTACATTTCGAGGAAATTGAGAAGGCATGAGGAGAACTACGCGACGCATAATTTGGATTTATTATCCATCATATATGCCTTGAAGGTTTGGAGACACTACCTTGTTGGATGAAAATTTAAACTAAATACTGATCATTGTGGACTACAACACATTTTTACGCAAGGCGAACTGAACGCACGACAACGACGTTGGTCAGAATTGCTTAGCGAGTATGACTTCGAGATTACTTACATAAAGGGAACAGTGAACCGAGTGGTGGATGCTTTGAGTCAGAGGCTGTGCATCTTTTCAGTGTTGCCTCTTCAGAAGAATCTACGTGAAAAGATTCTCACTTTACAACGTGATGATGACTGGTACAAAGAGGTTGAGGGTTTTATCGAACAAAACACCATGATGGTACCACGATACAAGGGATTTTCATTTGATAGTGATAGGTTATTGAGGTTTAGAAGTCGGATTTACATACCGCCAAACGACGAGTTGAGGATGTTGATCCTGAGCGAGGCTCATAGAGCAGTTTACATGGCTCACCCGGGAGTCACGAAGATGAGGGTAGACCTTAAACCCTTACTCTTCTGGAAGGGAATGAAGGCCAACATAGTCAACTATGTGGCTAGGTGTCTGGAGTGTCAATAGGTAAAGGCTGAACATAGACACCCAACAGGATTACTACAACCACATGCCATTCCGAAATCAAAATGGGAGGTCATTTCAATGGATTTTATCGTTGGATTGCCACTGACGGCAAGGAGACATGACTCAATTTTCGTAGTAGTAGACACTTTGAAAAAGAGTGCTCACTTTATTCCTGTGCGTACGACGTATCAGGCACCTAACATTGCTAGAGTTTTCATCAGTGAGATTGTGAGGCTGCATGGCGTGCCTAAGAGGATTATATCCGATCAAGGATCAGTGTTTACTGGACGATTTTGGACGAGTTTCCAAGAGGCCTTGGGAACCCAACTTAACTTTAGTAATGCGTATCACCCAGAGACTGACGGGTAGACAGAACGAAATAACCAAACCTTTGAAGACATGTTGCGCATGTACGTGATGGACCAACAAAAGCGTTGGGAAGAATTCTTGTCTATAGTAGAGTTCGCTTACAACAACAATTACCAGAGCACCATTAAAATGGCGCCTTTCGAGTTTCTTTATGGGAGAGCATGTCGGACGCTCTTGAGTTGGGATCGGCTTGAGGATAGGGTCCTAGTGGGACCTGAAGTGATCCAAGAAATGGAAGAGAAGATGCAAACCATAAGACAAAGGATTAAAGAAGTGCAGGATCGATAGAAGAGTTATGTCGATGTGCACCAAGTCGACCATAGTTATGAGGTCGGTGATCGAGTCTTCTTGCGGGTTAAGCCGCATAAAAGTTCGATACAATTTTTAAAGGGAGCTAAACTCTTTCCTAGGTTCATGGGACCTTTCGAGATTTTGGAGAGAAAGGGGCCCATGGCCAATTGACTAGCCTTGCCTGATTCTTTGAGGCGTATGCACGATGTTTTTCATGTATCTGTTTTGAGACATTATATTAGTGATCCTACACATGTGATTGACATGAGTTCCTTACAGGTATCGGATGAGGGAGCGCTCACGGTTGAGCCGGTGTGCATCTTAGATCACCGCGTTTGACGGTTATGACATTGAATGGTAGATCAGGTCAAGGTCTAGTGGGACAACTATAGTCCACACTCGACAACCTAGGAGGATGCATATGATATGCGCCAACAATTTCCATTTTTGTTTAATAGATAGACTTATGATACTGTCATACATTTATTCGGCATTTACACTAAGAAACTTCGGGACACTTAGACCAAGAGGGGGTGTATGTAACATCCCTCTTTGACGCACTGAGAAAACTTATTCTTTGAGGAAACTTGCTCGCAAGTGATTTGGACTTTTATGATATTAAAACATTTATCATTGATTATGATACGTTATGAGAGATGACATGATGTTTTACTGCTTTGACATAGATAGGTGCTATTGACTCGGTTCTACTAAGTGTGCAGGGTTTTGGACCTTGAGGATGCAGAGGCATCGATGGAACCCCTTGGACTCTAGATTTAGTCAGGGAGTGTACTATTTGGGTTGATTTATATACTGTGATATTACATTGATTTGAACATATGATGTGGACATGTTCTGACACGATTGTTGATGATGCAGGCTGACGATAGCTTGTCGACCAGACTCACATATGGAGTAAAGGGGCCACACACAATTACCAGAGAGGTTGAGGGAGAGGTGTGGACAACAGCCTTGCCACAACCTACTAGCACTCCCGTCATGGCTCGAACTGTAGGTTAACGATTACCTAGTTCGAGAGGATCCAAGATGTCATGAGGGAGGACTGCGATAGTCACTCACGATGACTCTAAGGGGCATGCAATAAGGCAGGGGACGTATTCTTTAGAATCCCTTTTTCTCCCACAAGTTCACCTGGTGAAGTGTTGACTCTAGGGGTTATTGATGTCTACCAATCAGTCAAGTTGGCAAGTAGCACCGTTGGAGCACGTGGTGCATCCTGAAGGGCACGTCGGGCAAAAGAAACACAAGTTGGCGAGTGGCACCCTTGGAGCACATAGTGCATCCTGAAGGGCACATCGCGTAAAAGAAACAAACGAGGTGAGTGGCACCCTTGGAGCACGTGGTGCGTCCTGAAGGGCACGTCGCATTGATGTTGATGAAGGAACAAACCTAGATGGCCCTAAGACATTTAACACCTTAAGAAATTCTCAAACAAATTCTCTAATGAAATGTCCCCCAGTTCAGAATCTATGTTCTAAGTCTAAAACTTCTATAGGGGAAAAACTTTGTCTAACCTTAAGAAAATTACCCTATAAAAATAAAAATAAAATAATTAAACTAAAAACCACTTAAGTGATAGTTTTAGTCTTCATAAAAATTTTGGGGTAGCGTGAAGAGAGTAAGAATTTAATTAAAACTAGTGTATTTAAAAATTGCAAAGAAGAAATTAATTCTTAACTTGTGAAAGTATAAAAATATATTAAATTAATAATAAAAGGAAAAGATTAAAAAGCACAACTTCCATTTTGGCTCTAATAAAAAGGGTAAAGAAGGGAAAAATAAAAATTAGGAAACTAAGGAATGGAGGAAACATAATAAAGGAAAGAAGGGAACTTATGGTAAAAGGCGAGGTCAACATAGCAAGGAATCTACAATTAAGAACCTTCTAATTTTGAACTGGATTAGCAACTTCATTTTAGGGAAAGTATTTAAAAATTGTAAGGGAATCTAGGGACACCTAGGTGTGAATTTAGGAGGAACTCTAGGTGGGTGAGGGAAATGAGACAATTAATAAATTAAAGAAAATAAATTTTGGAGGAGAGTGGGGGATGATTGACACTTGTACGATGGATAAATTTTAGAATTTTTCTTTAAAACTTAAATTAAAAAGAGATTTAGGGAGAATTTGGAGGTCTAAAACTCTATAAAAGAGAGGAAGGAGGAGGAAGTAGGGGATCGACTGTTAGCATGATGTTACGCTGTCGGATTTGTGACTTGACTGATTACTTGTGGGGAGTTAGGATTTCCCAGCTCAGATAGGAGTGGTAGCTCAGCCTTGCGAGGCGAGCTGGGAGCTAGACGTACCATCTGGATAGTGTGTGGCCCCTTTGTGGCTCCATGGGCTAAGGGGGAAGCAGAGTACCCCTAGCAATTGGCTGGGAGGTACCGGTGTAGTCTCGACAGTCGACAAGTAGGATCTATATGAAGCGCAAGCAGGATTCAGATGAAGCGTAAGTGCGGGATAGCGTCTTCGGGTTATTGCAGTCATTCACAGGTATGCAAGCGCGTTTATTGTTAAGAAATAAAAATTTTATGCATATATAATTTTGTATATAGAGCCTTATGGTGACGAAAGTTCTGTTCAGATTGAATAGTGGTTTTACTGGTTACTTCTTTAATCCTACATTACCAGCGATCGCATTATGCTAATTGCTAGTCATTATTTGATTATTTTAAAGTCGTCGAGTACTTGAAAACAATGATTTCAACTCTTATTGATAGGGTTAGGTTGGTGCCGGCAATCTTGAAGTTTATGCCTCCCTACCGATAGTATTAGGGTCTAAATATACCTCTGTCTGCATTTGCTTGGCATCCCAACAAATTGGGAAAGGTCAGCCTTTCTGGGTCTACGTTACCCTTAATTTCTTGGTTCTGTGTTACCTTTAAATTTCTCCTTCAGTGAGGAAACCAACACTTGTTTATGACTTGCTTAATTCATTACCCAACTGGGTTAAGGAACCGACCAGTGCTCTCCTTGAACCTAACCGCCCAGCTCAAGTAGTAACCATCTCACGCTCAAGCTGTGGTTATCGGAGTAACCAAAAATAAATAAATAAAAATAAAAACCCTCATTGGTAGCGACATTTTCAGTATTACAACAATCCAAAATCTTCGTTGGTGGCATCAAACTCAGCCAAGGAAAAACAGTAGGCCTCGGTCTTATTTAGATGAATTTAAGAACACCGAATGTGCCAACATGCAACACGATTTAGGTTGTTTGAAGAAGGCGAACTGTTTATGGGTTCCATGTCCCAACCTTCCACTCTTCTAATGGACACATCCCCCAGGGAAGGTGCATTACGATTGGAAGAAATCCTATATTGTACAGAGAAATTTTAAACCACCCAAATTTTTTTCCCTTGCAAAATAGTGTTAGCTCTAGAATTTTGCCGCTTGCCAATGGTGTCAGTTCACCCAATTTTCGCCCCCTGCAAACGGTGTTAAGATCCTGAAATTTTTTCTTCTTTGCAACTGTGTTAAAACCTTGCAAGATAGCCTCAGCAAACTAGTGGACTCGCATTGCTGTGAACACTAGATTCACCCTCCCTCTGCGATATTTAATTTTGTTGCATGTGCCTCTACCTCTACGAGTAGCGTGGTGTTCACGGTGAATGGGCGTCTCTTTACGCGGTCAGGATAACTACCATTTCGATTCTTGGGTCCTGACATTCACCCTGATAGTTTCCAGTTGTTAGCTGCCCCTTGATTCGTTTTTTGTTCCCCTTTTATTTGCAAATTTTCTAGCATGCACTCACCGCGTTAGTTTCCAGCCGTTTGACCCTTGAACACTGACTTGAAAATTGGACTTCTGGAAACCGGGACCTCACTAACGATGACCTTCTGAACCTTACATTTTTTATTGTAACTTAATTTACGTGAGAGTAGTGTGCCATTATCTGATTTAGTATGCTCTCTAAATCTACAGTTTTTCTTTTATTCATCTATAATCAGATTGAAAAGATTATTCGATTAGGTCCCATTGTATTCCGATTCTGGAAAGGAAACACAAGGGAAGGTGAGTCAATCCCCTTTTTACCATTGAATATAGTTCATTGCCAAAGTTTTCAACTTAGACTCACCGGTTAAAAATCCACACGGAAGGAGAGTAGGAGATTGTTCACCCGGGTTAACAAATAAACGCTCTTGGAGTTAGTTCATGTGGAAGTAATTCCTGGTTCACCTACAACCCTTAGATCTAAGATCTAAGATACAAACGAAGTAAACAATGTTGATAACAATCCTATTTTTGGCGAAGACCTTTCTTTATCCAAGTGGATCTCTATGGGTGGAAGGAAGGTTTTGTGGATAGTTGTGTTAGTTTAGTTCTTGTTGACTAGAAGCAAACATTGGTGAACCTAGGTCTTTAATAGGATTTAGGGGGTGACGAGTCATTGGCTGGCCGCGATGTGTGGAAAAGTTATTTTAGTTGCAAAGCGTTTATAATAAAAAGTAAGGATGTTGTCATTTATGGGGATGTCATTGCAGTTAGTTATTTTATTTGCAAAGCCTTTATATTAAAATGTAAGAATGTAATCATTTATGGAAATGTTATAGTAGATTAGTTATTTTAGTTGCAAAGTTTTTATAATAATGTAAGGACGTTATCAAGTATAGTAATGCCATGGCAGTTTTATTGTCATTGATAACATATATGAGGTAAGGTAATTGTATTTACGGCAAGGTTTTTGTAATATATAAAGGTGATATGGTTATCATGTACGAAAAAGGTTATGGTGGTTTTATTGTTATTTGGTAACATTTAAGTTGCATTGTAATTGAAATTTATTGCAAGGTTATTGTGATATAAATGTAAGGTTGTTATTATTTTATGGAAATATTATTGTAAATTTTCAGTACTACCAACCAAATACAAAATGTAATGTCCTTGAATTAAGCACAAGAAGTTACTATGAGTAGTAAATGGGGATTTGCTTTTAATTGAATTTACATCATTAAGGTTGGGTTGGTAACTCGTCGTCTATGGAAAGTAAAGGAAGCAATTGATCTATAATTAATGCCAATTGAGTCGTAGTTAATGCCTTGTCTCAATCACGGTTGGTCATTGTCAGAATTCTTCTGACTTGCGCCATCCGTAGAGGACGTGGGTTGTACTTGGTTGTAAACGTTTTATTGTTGGGTATGCTTGCGTCGGGTGGGATGTAAACACCTCCATGTTCCTCAGAACAGTCGCTAGCCCTGAGACCTTAAATGGTTAAAATTGATGGGAACCTGGGCTTGAGCATTTCTTATGTGTCTTGGAGGTCCTAACCATTGCAGGGTAGGACGGGCGGGTAGTCAATCTTACTTATTGTCGATTGATCATCGTTAATGCATGCAGTTACTTGTTGAGCGTCTTATGTCATCTTGTGATGTTCGTCGTGGTTGCATCTTATTCGTCATCGGGTGGAGATGCAAAGTCGAATGTGTTATTTCCCTTGTACACGTGTGCACACAGCTTAAACAAAAAAAAAATTGCACTTGTTATAAGAGGTTTATCGTCGTAACGAGGAGGTTCATTACATATGGTATCAAAGCTGGTTCGGCCCACGACTTGGGATCGTTACCGCTTTCATTGACATGATTTGATTAAACTGTTGTTAATTGAGTTGATTGTGTTCGTGTAGGTAATCATGGTTAGAGGACGCCATGGAGGTAGATGACGGTGTTCTAGGGGAGGAGGCGCGACGCCTCCAATGGCATCCACACCTGAGGGGTCTAACCCCCAGGGAGATGAGTAGGTTCTTGGATAGGAGAAGATAGCGGTTGGTGATGTTGTTGGGTTGATGAGATCTTTCCAGCACATGTCTCAGGCACTGATCAGCCGTTTGGAAAGAGATGAGGTCAGGGCGCCGACACCCGCTGAGGCTCCATCGCGCGTACCGACCGTTACTGGTAGCATTCACCATGAACTTGAGAAGGTCAAATTTCCTAAGTTCTTTGGTGTCCTAGACGGCGCAGCTGCCGAGGCATGGTTGGAGAACATGTCGATGTGCTTCCCACTTCGCGATTATACCTCCAACATGAAGGTCCGCATGGAGTTATTTCAACTGAAGGGGAGCGCTCTTCTATGGTGGAAGACACTCCTACCGCAACTGAACATGGTCGTCGAAGACGTGTCCTGGGAACTGTTCGAGGAATGGTTCCGAGAGAGGTATCTTTCAGAGGAATTCATTGAGTGTCAGCTTAATGAGTTAAATACCTTACGACAGGGAGGTCGTACAGTACTCGAGTACGAGGCACGTTTTATGGAGCTGCTTTGGTATGCTCCGTACCTTAACAAAGAAAAACTTAAGGTCAACAGGTTCGTGTTTGGCCTTAATGGCAGCCTGCATGCAAAGGTTAGGATTTTGATGCCTCAAACCTTTCATGACATCTTTCAGAAGGCCCTCATAGCAGAGGAGGAGCTTATCAGTGTGGGTCAGACTAGGACTCCAGCGAGACCAACAGGGTAGGTTTCATCTGGGACACATCAGCACCAAACACTAGCGAGACATACACCGGGATATCGTGGCTTCTAGAGGGGATCCACTTTCACTACACCCCAACGATTGCTTCCTCAGTAGTGGACAGCTTATCAGGGACCACAACATCAGCAGCAGCATCGCCCGCAACAACAATAGTTTAGGCCTATTCAATCGAACAGACCAGGGTTCTAGGCCAGTAGGCCGTCATCTTCTACTTCAGGTACCAAGACTACTGGGTTGAAGAAGGGATGTTGGATGTGTTAGGAGCCACACTACCAGCGCGACTGTCCTGTGGAGAGGACCAGAGCCTCCGGATCAGCCAGACCCACTATAGTGGGACATATGGGCAAGGCTCATTAGATTCATGCAGCGGTGAATAACCGCCAGGCAGAGCATCTGTCGACTGTTCTCAAGATGACAAGTATTGTCGCTAACTAGACCCTAAGTATCTTGATTGATCTTGGTGCTACTGAAAGTTTCATTTCTGGTGCAGTGCTAAAAAGGATTAAGGTAAAGGCATTCAAACAGGATGAGTTTATCTTTGTGGAGATGGCTTCGGGAGCCAAACAGAAGGGTGGAGGGAAGGTTACGGGATGTGCCCTTAGCCTAGGAGAGTTTGTCATGAGGGTCAACTTGTAAGTCACCATCTTAGGATCTTATGACGTCGTGCTTGGTATGGATTGGTTGGAATCGCATGAGGAAATACTCAACTGTAATATGAAACAATTGAGCTTGGTTGATGATGAAGGACAGAGACATGGGATTGTAGGACGAAACCAAGGAGTTTCCCTGAGGTTCATCTCTTCCTTACAGTTACGGAAGAGTATGCGCAAGGGGTGCAAGCATTGACTCAGATATAACGCAGGGTATGACCTTGTAGCAAATCGAATGAGAGACCAATGGATATCCCAAACCAACTTCAAATAATGAATAGGGGGGTGTCATGTTCAAGAGCGACACTTACTGCCAATCAATATAAATACGAAAATACATCCCTTTCCCAAATTTTCCCCCATTATTTCTGGCGAGTACCTCTTTATTTTTATGAAATCTTGAGGAGAATAACATATGCTTGTTGATGTAAGCTCATCCTTCGGATGAGTCCTTCGGACTATGTTTAATGAACCCTAGGAAGGAGTGGTTCGGTCCCATTACGAGTCTGTCGATGTTTGTTTAACGAGTCCAAAGATAGAAAACTCAAAGGTTTTTCATGATTATAGAGTCTGGAAAAATACTTAAAAGAGAACTTTCTCAGTTCCTTTTTTGTAAAATAGTCTGATGAGACCGAAAAAGAGATAAATTATCACCCAACAGATGCTTTCTTCAAATACTTTAATGAGCGTAAAAATAACAAGGTCGCTCAACAATCTTTTCATGTTTATAGAGTCTGAAAAGAGCTTAAAGAGGACTCCCGGGGGGTTCCTTTTTCGTATAACCTTGTTGAGCCCAAGAAAGTGATAAAAGTGTGCTCAATCATGTTCTCATGTATTTTCGAACGTGAGAATGGACAAAGACCAAGCTCGAGGTTTTGTACAAAAACCATAAAAAACAATCAAAACATGCGATGAAGAAGAGAGAAAATATTTGTGTCCCTGTGCATGAACATCGAGGTCATTACATCTACAAAAGTTGCACTCATAAGGGTATTAGGCTTTAGGTTTAATAAATAAAATAATTATAAAAACCAATAAAAAATGGTAAAAGTACATATAAGTGGGTAAAATTTCTTTTTACCATAGTCATTGTAACTTTGCCAATATTTTAGTCCAAAACCCCTCTTTTGCCCTTGAATTTTGGCGTTCGATTGCGGGAGGTACAAGCATCCATTTGATGAACCATCTTCGGTAGTGAGGTAAGCTCCTTGTCCTCTATCTTTTCATGGTTCAATTTTTCATTTTCGTTGGCAAAAATCATGTTTTTGAGTTTGTTTTAGGGGTTAAAGTTGCGCTCAGCCATTCTCGTAGGCCAGCCACACGGGACTTGCGAGAATGCCTCATTCTCATAGGTGACCCCAAAGGCACCTGGGAGAACCTCACACTTTGCCTAAAGGGCACCTGCGAGAACCGCAGAGTGGAAATTTTTTTTGAGGTTTTCTCAATGAAAAAGATACCAAGTGTTGAATAGAGTTGTTGACCTTCTTCTTATGTTTCTTATATAGGTATTTGGCTATCACCATGGTTCTAGAATGACGTGAAAGAGAGCATGAAGAAGATGATGCTATTACCAGGAATAACCCGGGCACCATTGTCTCTTTGCAAGATTGTGGTCTCCTAAAATTCTTTTGTATCCCAGGTATGAGGGCCCAAGTCAGGTTATTGGAGTACCTTGTGCATATGTCGGACCCGGACCAACAAGTATTCCACGTAGGGGTCCACACATTATCCTTGGATATTGAGGACATTTACTTCTTGAAAGGACTATCACGGCGTGGGTACCACACGATGTTGACTGGTAATAGAGGTGGTGGGCTACCCATGAGTGAATACTGTCATTTGCATTGTGTTCCAAAGGTGGAAAGGAGCAAAGGAAAGGTAGCCATTTGGGGGGTGCAGGATTTGACCCTTCACACTATTTTGTTCACCATTTCTCATATGTCTGGGACCGCTCCTCCTCACATGGCTCTCCAGAGCTACTTTCAGTATGCCATAGAGTGTACTGAGCCTTTGGTTTTTAACTGGGCAGACGCAGTGCTTCGTAGCGTGAAGAGGCAGTTGACCAAATGCAGGCGAGGCAATCTGAAGCAATTCGGGTACGGGTTATTATTGGTGTCCTTCTTTCTTGAGAGGGTTCCCTTGCTAAGGTTGTAGGTTGAGTGGGGTTTACCAGCTCCAACGCATCCAAGAATGATGAGGTGGTGTCAGCTCATGGCTCGGCATGTAGCTGGACCAATTATCAAATACAATGATGTGTTCTTTGACTGGTTGCGACCACAGATGTTGATGGTCGATGATTATGCCTAGGCTAGGTTGGACTTCCGAGGAGATCTGGACTTGGCCCTGCCTAAGGGTGCTCAGTGGGGGGATCTTGGTAAGAAGTACACATTTTTTCTTTTTAAATGTTTTTGTGAATTTTATCATATGCAAATGTTTTTATGTTCGTTCGAGGTCTAATTACAAAATTCTTTTTGATGACACAAACATCGGGTCTTATCGACCACCTAACACTTCTCCTATTCAGTGACAAGGAGAGGTGGCTCCAGTGCCATGATGGGACGCCGAAGATTATGAAGCAATGCAACAAAACCTAGAGGGTTTGACAACAGACATTCCAGACATTCCCCTTGGGGAGGTTCCACGACATTATCAGCGTCATACAGTAGGAGTGCCAGAGTCCATTGGCCGACTGCTTCGTAGGGTTTCCCGGGCAGTCGTGTGTTACCGTGAATGTCATCCATGACATCACTTTGTAGAAGCTATGAGCTTCAGATTTTGAAATTTTGTTCCTCGGACATAACTTTTTGTAAAAAGCTTTTTGATCATTATATATACATATGGATTCTACCGGTTTATCTTGTGTTGTGTGAAAATTGATGTGATTGATTTATAAATGACCCAAATGTCTGTCTAATACATAGTTAGCTAATGCATCAGTTAATGTATTTAGACATCTAGTAATATGTTGATATTCAATATAATCAAAATAACGTTTCAAGAGGCGAATTTGAAAATACACCCATAACAAAGTAGGACTTCGAATAGTATAGACATTTCTTAACTGTAGTACTACGAGCTGCGAATTGAGTCGCACAACCAAGTGACAGATACCGAATCGAGTCACACAACATGGCTTCGAATTTTCCAGCTCCTAGCATATCTTGATCTTGTTCATAGAGGAGAACCAGATCTCCTTCGGAGAAAACACGAGGCTTGACATGTTTGTTGTATTGGGCCTTAACATGTTTCTTCTAAGCTTCTATGACTAGGGTAGCATTTTGTCGAGTTTCGTCTAATTGCATAAGATACAATAGATGTTCTTCCTTAGCAGAAGTGTTTGGTAGGAGTTCAACAACTAGTTTTGAAGAGGGTATATTGCATTCGATCGGGAGAATGGCTTCCAAACCATAGACTAACTGGAAAGGTGTAAAACCAGTAGAGGACTTGACGAATGTCTGGTAAGCCCACAATGATGAAAATAACATTGTGCACCAACTTGTTTTGTGAATCCCTATCATTTGTCGGAGCATGGTTATGAGAACTTTGTTAATTGCTTCGACTTGGCCGTTGGCTTGTGGGTAATAGGGCGTTGAGTTTTCATGGCGAAGACCCAACTTTTCAGTGAGTTCGAACATCATGAAGTTTCTAAAGTGGCTACCATGATCAGTGATGATAGCCTGAGGAACACCAAAACAAGCTATGATGTGGTTAAAAATGAATAACGCTGCGGTATTTCTGGTATTGTCAAATGTTGGCATTTCCTTGGCCCAATTCCTAAAGTAATCTATGACTACAATAATGTGTCCATGCTCCTCGGTCGAGTGGGGGTGGCATGTCATGAAATCAATGCCCCATTTCACAAAGGGACCAACGGAGACCACAGGGTGAAGAGGAGCGGGATGTGACCGTATCTTATGATTATAGGTCTGGCAAGCATGGCGTTTTTGGACAACAATTATGTAGTCGTTAAATAAAGAAGGCTAAAAATACCCTTCTCATAAGATTTTCTGGGCAGTAGCATACCCAGACATATGACCTCCACAGGCTCCAGAATGGCAGTCATTTAAGGCTTTCTCAGCTTCGTTGAACGTGAGGCAACATAAAATAATTGAGTCAATCCCACCATGATAAAGAGTATCCCCGAGGATAATATATTGACGGGCTTGGTAGCATATTCGATGTCAGTTAGTACTAGACAAATTAGGCCGGAAATTCTGGGTTTGGAGATATATGATGATATCGCCATACCAAAGATCATGAAAACTAATGAGGAAAATGGATTCATCAAGTAATGAATCAGCTGCTACATTTTCCGTTTCAGAATAGGGAAATTCACATATCAACTCGACAAATACTAAGGATTTCTTGGACTTGTCTCTTTCGAATTCCAAGTCAAACTCCTGGAGTATCATGATCCATTTGGAGTATTTTCCCCCTAGCAATTGATGTGTGAGAATGTGTTGCATAGGGTTGCAGTTAGAAATCATTGTAGTCTTGCGAGAGAGGATATAGTGCCAAAAGCGTTGAACTGCTTGGACGGCTGCCAAGGCTATTTTTTCGACATGTAAATACTTGGTTTGGGTAGGTGTTAGACTTCGAATCAAGTAGTAGATAACATGCTCATCGTGAGAATCATCCTCTTGGATGAGAACCATACCAATGGTGTAATCCGAGGCTGCGAGGTAGAGGAAATAATCGCAATGGTAATCGAGAGGGAAGAGAAGCAGAGCATGTGTCAGGGATAGTTTCAAAGCTTCGAAGGCTTTGTTTGCGATGGTATCCCATACGAACTCAGATCCCTTTTTTAGGAGTCACGTAAATCCACGAGTTATCTCGGCGTAGTTCGGGATGAAACGATGAAGAAAGTTTTCTTTCCCTTGCAAACTTTGTAACTGGCAAAGTGTAGAAGGAGGAGGGAGATTAAGGATCGCCTCGACCTTTAAAGGATCTACCCTGATCCCCTGACATGAAACAATAAATCCTATAAGTCGGTCAGATTCCACAGAGAAAACACACTTGTGAGGGTTCAAGCATATGTGGTAAAACCGACATCATACAAAAATGGCTTGGAGGTGGATTGGATGATCGACTCAGCGCATAGAATGAGCGGGTAAGTCATCAATATATGGTTGCATGATGTGATTGATATCATGGAAGGCATAAGACATAGCATGTTGAAAAGTTGCGCCGACGTTCTTGAGACTGAAAGGGAGTTTTCGATACGTGAAAGTGCCCCAAGGAAAAAAAAAATAAGTCTTATGTTGATCCTCGGGAACAATATTGATTTGATTATATCTGGAGAAACCATCCATCAGAGAGAAGATTTCACTTCCAGCGCAATCATCGACAATTTGATCGACGAAGGGGGTAGGAAAGTTGTCCATAGGACAAGCTTTGTTGATATCCCTATAATCAATGCATACATGGATTGTGCCTTGTTTCTTGTCGATCGGGACAAGATTGGAAACCTAGTTAGTGACGACCACCAGGTAAATAAAGTCGGCTTTGAGAAGTTTCTCGACTTCAAGCTTGATAATAGCTTCTTTACGTGGGTGAACTGGATGAAGGCATTGCTGGATAGGTTTAGTGTTGGGGTATGTCTTGATCTCATGTATCATAATGTCGGGGTCGATACCCATCATTTCTTTGTAGCTCCAGGCGAAGACGTCATGAAACTCTTTGAAAAGTGTCGTGTAGGTGACGATTTTGTTAGGGGAACACAAAGCTCTGATATGCACATTTTCTACAATTCCAGGTTTGATGGATATGTCGAGGGGTATAGTGGGTGAGATATTTCTCAAGTTCCCTTCAGAAAACACATTGTGTGTGGACTTTGGAATGGTTGAAATGATGACAACAGTTGATGGGGTTGAGATCCATTGGTAGTTCTTGATGGTATGTTGCTCCAGGAAAAGGACAGAATGGTGATGTCCATCATCCCAAGGGATGTCTTCCATGACATACATGATCATCTTGTCTATGGGAAAAATGACACAGAAAGGATCTGAAGATAACTCACCAAGAGAGGGGGTAGAAGGGGTTGCCAATTGAATGGCATGATAGGCGGATTCGACAAGACTTAACGACATTTCATCGTCGTAACGAAGATGATCGCCAGGGTCAGGTAACATCCATGGGTCGTGAGACATAGGAGTTCCATGAATCGAGGTGGAGATCATGTTAATTGAAGCAACGAACGAGCGTGGAACATCGGGCGGTGGAATGGGGAAAGTACCCATTAATGAAGAGTCTTTGAGAAGGCCTACACCGACGTTTTCGTAACCCGGTGGGGTTTTAGCGATGAACGGTACGTTGCCAGTACGGGTATCCGAGTTAAAGAAGGCTAATTGATTGACGGTGACTACCTTTCCTTGATGTGGGAAACGTACTACACGAAAAAGAGTTTACACAACTGCACACATGGAATCGATCCAACTACGGCCAAGCAAAAGATTTTAATCGAGAGGAGCGTCAAAGACTTCCACTTCAACTTGGACCATTTTGCCTTCTATCAAGATTGGCAACAAAGGAAGGACACCGTAGGGCTTAAAACCGGAGCCATTGAAGGTTTTGAGAGTGTTCTGGGATTCAGTCAAAGAGGGAGAGCCAATGGCTTTCCAGTAGGTAAGAGACATGACACACGTCGAGGCACCCTCGTCAATAATGGTTCAACAAATGTTTTTGTCAGAGACAATCACTTGGATTTGGAACGCGAGTTGAGGGGGTAACCTTGGGATTTGATCTTCCAAGTAAAAAATTATTAAATTCGTGTCCATTGGGTCAATTCCATCGATAGCTTTCAACAGTGCCTTCCGTTGTGTGGGACAACTTTGAAGGACTTCAAGGGATGACATTGCAGAAGGTGCTTGCGCCAGATCTTCAACAATGCTATAGTTCTGGGAAGCACGAGCATGAGGATTGAAATTCGATTTCCAAACGATGCCCTTTGGAGGGTCTCAAAGAGCTGTGTCAAGGCTCGGTCTTTCGAGATGAAGAGGACCATTGGTAGGTGGAGTCACGGGAGAGGGTTGTACCAATGAAGGAAGTGGATCATCAACCTTCTCTTTAGAGGGAGAATAATCTTTGACTCGAGTGGTGAGTGCAATGTCATTCTTTTTTGAATCGCCAGTGCACATCAATACATAGGACGTAGTAGAAGGGGAAGGTTGGTCATGAATGACCAATTGAGCCTATTTTTGAGAGGGGAAGGGTTGAGACAAAATGGTCGGAGCAGGTGGTTTTGGGGCTCCTTGAAGGAACTTAGTGACCTCGGCGCGTCATGGAAAATCCTTCGTGTAGTGATCATCACCACAGATAAGACAAGGGTATCGAGGTTTGCACTTAACCCTATCGTCAATAGGTGGAGTTTTGGTTTTCTCTTCTTGTAAATTATTTTTGTCCTCCTTATTCTTACCCTTTATTTTTCTGGATTTGTTTTTACCGGCTAGGGTAGATTGAACTGCATTTACCTTAGAAGTCTTTCCGGTGGCAGGGGTAGGAGACGAAGCATTTTGAACATTAGAATAAGAAGGTTTGGGGTTGATGCTTGAGGCAGAATGTGGTTGGGCATGGAAAGTGCCAATCACACCGTCGACTACATGAGAGGCAACTGGAGTAGTTGAAGTGGCGGAAGTGGAAGGATGAGGTGCATCAGGGAGTAAGTCGTAAAGAGTACCCATTTATGAGTAAACAAGGTCAAGATATTGAGCATGACTTATGGCCTATTCTTCTGTGACAACTCCACCCATGGCGATGTCATGTGTGATGTCGTTCACAAACAATTTTGTGAACCACTCTACCAACAACTGATCGAGAAGTTCAAGTTTGATGAGATGTCGTCTCCTTTGCCATTCATGAATGTGATCGGATATATGAGTGGCTTTGGTTTGCTTGAAATAACTCAAAATATCAGTCCCCGTTTCATAACGGATCGGTAACTGGTAGTGGGTGAGGAAGGCCATATCTAGGGTGTTGAAGTTGACGAAGAAACCTCGTGGTAATTCTATATACCACTTTGCAGTAGAACGAGTGAGGGTCCTTTGAAAAAGACGTAAATGAATAGAGTCATCTATCAAAGAGTTGGATGAGCACCAGAGGTGAAAATTCATGACGTGATTGTTCGGGTCCTCTCCCGCTTTGTCATCAAATTTAGGGATGCCCGATGGTAGCTTGGCTGGTATAGAGGGCCATTGGGGAGAGTGGCGAATTGGATCATTTAAGATCCTTAATAGATCCGGGAGATCCAAAGTGGCCAAGAAGGGTAACTGTCTATTCACATGCAGGTACTGGTGGCTTTAGTGAGGGAGCCCCATCGACAAACTAGTGGGACCATAAGAAGTCTGCATATAATGTGAAGACCCAGGCAGATTCTGTGGTTGTTGTGGAGGAAAGTAACTCATGGGATTGTATCCGTGAATAGGGACGTGAGTTTGAGCATTCGAGCCCCAAATAGGATTGGATGTACCTGGATATGGTTGGCCTATACTAGGGGGTATAACGGATGCAACTAGAAGTTGTTGCCCCCTAGTCGATTGAGGATTATGTTGTATCAGATGATTCCAATACTGGGCCAAGGATGGAGGTATGTTTTTTCCGTAGGGTGGGGTCGGTGGGGGTTGTCCTCCAATCGGTGGTTGTGTTCCAATTGGGGGTAGTGTTCCAATTGGGGATTGTGTTCCAATTGGGATTTGTGTTCCAATAAGAATTTTCCCTATAAGGGGGGGTTGAGTCAAACCTCCTTAGTGACATTGTCCACCAATAGGAATCTGGTAATTTGGTGTGAACGAAGGAATAGTTTCACTAGGGTTAGTGATGCTGGTGGAGGATGAGAAAGGTCCTCCAAAAGGGGGTTTAGGAAGTGTCGGAATGAAACCGGGAGGAGAGTGCCCATAAGAAGAGGGACCAATAGGAGTTTCGGATGGGGTTTGCGTAGGAGTGGGAATAGAAGCATTCAATGCATGGTATCCAGGTGGAAGTGTCGGGGTGACACTGGGCAAGAGGGGCATGCCGATGGGGGCTTGACTAGCCATCGTAATCTTAGTGTGAATACTCGTAGTATCTGTGTAATGGACCATTTCTATAGGGACGGTCAAGATGTGTTCAGATCGTGGAGCATCTGTACCAGGAAAATAATAAGCATTAGTAAAAGTTACTGCGTTTGGGTCATAGGTTTTGGGGAACGTAGGTGAGATGGTAATTTCAACGCCCGATCCTGCACCAAAAAGATCCCGTCTAAAAATTCCATTAGACCAAAATGGATCTTGTCCCTCAATTCATGGAAAGGGTCTAGTCGGTGATCCAGAAGACACAACAACTAAGTCTCCGAAAGAATTCACTCGCATAATACGTCTCTCAGAATCGGGGTGAAGTCGAAAGTCCTCTTGAGTATTGGTAATTCGGAAACATTCTGGAGAGTCGGTTATTTACACTTGTGGAGTGGTAACGTCTTGGACTTCACTCTGTTGAGGAGAGACCTCAGGTGAGCTTGTAGGCAGGGGTTGGGAACCTTCCAGATGCTCTGGAGATAAACCCAAAATTCTACGTGAATGATGTGGAGGATCTATTGTGAACGAGTTACAATCTTACGAAGAAATTCCTATGGTCAACTTGGGTAAACAAACAACACGCGCTAGTAAACAAAATCTAGGAAACAATACCAAGCAAATAAGACCTTCTAATTTTGAAGTCCCTAGTTGGTGATGAAATCCAACATCGCAACAATGAGACAAGAAGGGGCTAGGCTAGGGCGGAAAAGTTACGTTGACGACCTTCTTAACGAACATACACCCTAGTGCAAGATCCCACACATAATCGTGGGTATACCCTCCAAGGAGCCCGAGTGAGTTTGGCCAATGTCGATTCTAGGTACTGTGAAGACTTTCCCCTTCACATTCACCTTGTGTAAGACCCTAAAAATATAGGCCACTAAGGTTACCACCGACAACAATAAATCCTGGGGGGATAGTCGATAGTTTGATGCACACACAAGGGTAGGGTATCTAGCCTGAAATCAACTCGAGAGGCTTCCACTCATCATTGTGGGTATACCTCCAAGTGACCCCCATAATACATGCAATCTCTACACCGATATCAACAAAGAAGGGTGAGTAACTCTGTCAATATCAATGCGACCTCGGGTTTGACCCTTGTGTGAGAAGGGCTTCCCAGGACAAAATGTTGTAAATGTAATTTGACACTCCTTAACACAAGATGATATTGTGTGTTTTGTGCTTTGGAGAGTGTATCTCTCTGCCTATTCCAAAGCGCTAGCCTAGCTAAATGTTGGTGTAATAGAGCCTAGAAAAGAGTTACTAGTTAAATTTTAAGATTGCACAATGTTATTAAGGGTTGTTGTTACTCAAAGGAAACAGAGATGAAACTGATGTTGTGTGAGACTCTGACCCAACAATGCATAGATAGGAATGAAATATATCAATGTTCGTTCGATGAATCCTATGTACGGGAGGGAAAGAGAAGTGTTCCGGAACAATTTTTAACTACGACACACAATTTTATTTAAAATGAAATCTCAACGAATCACGCAATAATGACAATTCTCTATTTGTTCTTTTTCAATAATTTCAACAATTGATTTTCAATATTTTCAAAAACGAAAATTCTTTAAAAAAAAAAATGTTTTTTACTTTTCAAAAAGGATCTACACCATGATGGTGAAAGTGAGGAAAACCAATAACTAATGAACAAGGAATAAACAAAAACCCAAACCGATCTTTCAATGGAAACAAAAATGATAAGCAGACAAAACTAGTCTTTTCAATTGCATGAGAACAATGATCTTCCCAATAATGAGAAAATGAGAAAGACAAAGAATCCCAACTTTCAAACCGATCACCGGCTCTTAACCAAACAAGCACTCAGATTCTAGGATTAGAGAGTATATCTTTGCCAAGAAAAGTCAAGAGATGAGAGTTGAGAAAAAGATGGACAGGAACAACCTTTGATTTCTAAAGACTGATTGTGCACAAAATCTGAAGACAAGAAAACATCAACCAATGGTCCAAGAAGTTATTTTCAGACACCTATACTGATCTAGGCAGCTGAACATGCAAAAATCTTAAATCCAAAAATTTTAAACGAGGGTTTGCAAGCTATCAGTGTTGCACAGTGCGAGAATGGGTCATTCTCACAGGCTAGGTTTGAGAAGAGTGAGGGAACCTCACATTGGACTTAAAAGCAGAGTGAGAACTCAAGGTGTTCTCACAGGCCACTGTGGGGTTCAGTTCGAGAATGCCTGAAACTAGGCAAATTTTAGAAAAAGACAAAATAAATTGAAGGGACTTCTGGACCCAAAGGGTCTATCAACCTGTCTTGAAGACTCAAATATTGATAGAAATGGAGAAAGGTAAGGAAAGAGAAAATGGCCAAGGAAAAACACCAAAAACCAAAAAAAAATGGGTTGCATCCCTAGTGGAGTCGCCAATTTTGTTATTAGACTAATTGGTAGGTGCAGACACTAACAGATCTCCCTAGATCCACCTGGATCTAGAAAAAAATAGGACAAGACATGACTCTTTCCCTAAGTTACGACCATGGAAATAGCTAGTAAGGAGGAACAAATGACATACCTTTGTATCACTTCCTAGGGTTTATGTTGCTCCCGCTTCGCTCCGGTGCTCTCGTGAGGTCAAGACCGAGACAACACAAACCAACCAAAGTGAAGATAGAAAAATGTATTCAATCGTCAACTTATGTGTATGATCAAGGAATTACACAATAAAGTAAGAATGACTTTATGGGAAAAGGACATGTTGCTTAACCTTTTCCATGAGAATCTTATCAATATATAGGAGAGGATGAGAAGGTTACATAGATGATAATGATCCCACCAAATCAGGGAAACCAGTAAAATGATAACCATTCGAATGCCAACCCATTCTCTAGAAGATTCCCTTCTAGAACCCTCGAGACTTCTTCCTTTTTCCAAGATTGAGAACAAGTTCGCACCCTAGATATATAGCACAGTGTGAGAAGTTCACACCCTAGATGAAGGTAGCCTGCGAGAATGCATAATTCTCGCACCCTAGGCTATAAGAAACCTGCGAACTCTCTTCAAAAATATGTTTTATGGGAAGAGATGAATGTCACTTTTCTCAGGAGAAAGTTCTTGTTGGGAGCCTGAGTACACCATCATCAATACACCATCAAGATGACCAAAATCATGGGCAACAACCTTCCTTTTCTTACCTTTGTTTTTGTTTGGCAGTCGTGTATCTCTGCCACTATTTCTCATCCATGCATCTATGGATTTCAAAATAGTAACTAAACCCTAGTGCCTTTGTTGGGATATGGAGTCTTATTTCCGATCTACTGTATAAACAAACTAAAAATGAAATGCTCAAATGATGAGATTTATTCAACAGACCCCTAGTCTACTTAGTTGAAAACAAAGTAATATGTGTAATCATATTTCCAGTGAAGCCATACGAGGAGTTGGTTAACAAGATGCACTTGACCTCCATGTTTAATTATGAATATGATAGTAGGAACTAAAAATCATAGTAACAACTTACAATCTGGAGGCCCATACTTAAAGTTTTGAAATTCTTCCTTCACAAAACAAATGACAAAAAATTATTTAATCCAATTTGACTGCATATAGACTACTACAGGATATGAAAAAACATGAGAACCACACCCCTTGTGATAATGAGTATCGATATTATTTCAATCTAATCCTCAAAACTATAATTTTGTTATATTCTTTTTATTTTGTCGATGAATTTGCATGATTTCAGTTGTGTAATATCCACTTCATGGTAAAAATTTGAAAATCCTCCAGTCAAGAAAATTGTTGGTAGCAACATCCCATTTTGTTGGTCAACCAAGGTATTTCCTTCATTGTTCTTTAAAACATATGCTTTGAAACCATCATAGACTGGGTCACTTCTAAGAAGTTCCATCTATAACATTGTAGAACTCTTCTCCTCATCATCAAGAGATTTATTAGAGATGGGTTGGTCTTTAAAAATTTCTGAAACTTGAACTTCAAAATCCTCCATTTCATGAGATCCCTGGGAGATTGACTGTGTAATAATAGCCTAATATATTTCAAATTTTGGAGAATCAATATCATCATAACAAACACTGTTAGAGATATCTGATATAATTTCAAACGTTTCTACAAAATCCTGATCAACCTTTTTGTCATCAAAACAATCAATAAAAATTTCCTCTTGAGCAAAACAACTAGAGACGATTTTACAAGGGGATGATTGTTATTCCACTTGATTAAGATTAACATCCTTCTCATTCATACTACTAGAGGAATTGACTATATACTTCTGCATATATAAAACAAACTCCTCACAACAATTTTCAAAAACAAAATTAGGTGGAAAAAACCTTTTACAATGATCGCAAAATGTTGCATGGAACTCTTTCAGGGAAGATATGCTAACAAAAGGCAAGGATCGATACCATTCACAAGTGTATCCCTCTAATGATTACATGAAAATATTCATTAATACATCCTCATGATGTATACCCAACTGATGCATGACTTCATGGAATTCAAGCAAATGATCTCCAGAGTTATCATCTTTATATTCTCTAAATCTGGGCAAGTAATCACCCCACTCATCTATAGTAGGAAAAATATTTGGAAAACAAGGAACAATAGAGAAATTAAAAGGAAAAAACCTCTGAGACAAGATGGCTTCCATATGAAAATATGACTTCTTAACACTGCGGAATCACCACTGGATCCTTTAACCATAGAGTCGCCAGGTGAATGATCTTGATGCAGACCTATCGACCCTCGGGCCGAGATCTGCTCACAGGATCATTCTTTATCTCCCTCAAGCCGAATCAACTCTTTAGATTCCCTACTGGAATAAAAAATTATCGATCCATAGGTCCTTTTTAGTAGCTTCCCTGTGCGAACAACACTATGCACAATCTCTCCTTCTCCGTGCGACCACAACGCTGTGACCAAGGCCCAATTCCAAAGGCACTTTTCACAACTCACCACTCGTGAGTTCGTGAGTCGAGGCTCCTGACTCTTCTTTTCCAATCTCGCGATACCCGAGATCAAAAAATGGTTATAGCTCCTTCTCTTGTCAGCGCCCTCCACGCGTGACCACTGACTCGCTGCTTCGTAAGTTGTGGCATCCAACCTTGACACCTTCCTTTCACGAAACCCCGAGAAGCGATGTTGACCTTTCTCCTCGTGTTATCGCTACTCACGACTTCGAGACTTTCAGGATAAAAGTCTTGACTACCTATCTGCCGATATGCTGAAATGCCGAAATTCTGACACGTCGTTAACGTGGGTCCCACAATGAAACTTCTCTCCTTTTTGGAGTTTTTGGACTTCGCGAATTCACGAATCCTGATGCTAAGCTTTCGGCTCTTCAACTCACGAAACCCCAAAATGAGATTACGTGAGTGATCCAACGGCCCCTGTTGGCTCAGATCCTATGGTTGTCCTAGCTCCTCACGATTTCTCCACTCACAACCTGGAGCACCCAATATTTGGGCTCTCACTTTACAAACCTTCGAGTTCGCGAGATCCCTTGATCTCTGCCACCTGTCCTCCGATGGATGGCTATGATTCTCTTGTGACTTCTCCTTTCGCAACCTCGTGAATCTTGATGCAAAGGTTTTAAACCGTAACTCCCCTGCTCCTTTGCATGATCCGAAGGCTCTCGGGACTTCGCGAATTCTCCATGGAGAATTCTGACCATCCAATGCCTCCTTGACGACTCTTGCGAAGAGAACACGATATTCCTTTGCTGGAACTTATCTACCTGCAAGTAACTTTGCAACACCTCCCCTTTGAACGCTTCAAGGTACTAAACCTCCTGAGCTTTTCTTCGACAACTTCGAAGATCCTATCCCTCCTGATCTTGATTGAAAAATCCTCAAGTTCTTTGGGGAAAATTCCTGCGCACACTCCTTGTGACACTTATTCAAATACACTACTAGTATTTGAATTCTTAGACTCAGTGCACTCTTTTTGCAGCAGCAGTCCTTCAATTCTTCCCTCAGGTTGCAACCTCTGAGAATATACTCGGCCTGCGCACACCTTGCATGGCTCCTGTGCTTAACTTGCACTTCTGCGAGAATGAGAACAATGTTATCCCTCTTGAGCTTGCAGAGACAAACTCTGACTTCTGTCAACACACACCTTGCAGACACTTTCACTGAACTCCTTGAAGGAAAACTATTTCTCAGACAGAGAAACAATTAAAACTCATTCTTTACTCTCCCTCTCTTCAGATTTCAGACATTAAATATGAAATCATACATTCATGCATCAAAGAAAATGAAAAACATAGAGTAACAAGAATGATCATAACATTCAATCATGCATACACATAAAGTATTTGAACATCATGAGCTTGAATCAAGCTTCATATATTAATCTTAGAACTTATGTACATGGGTTCTTCTACACAGTTTTCTACTTCTTCTTCTCTATGCTCTCTTGATCATGTTGTTAATGTTACAATGATACAAGTGAGGCTATCTATATCCGCTTTCCCTCCAACTCCTAAAACTGTCTAATCTAAGAATTTAAAGCTACCTACTTACATTTACTAGCATAAATGCCTCTTAATCCTTCAGACGAGAGCGGGACGCTCAAGGTTTGATTACAATCTACAAGTACGCCTTTTCTTAATTGTTTCATTTATGTTTGGTGTATCAAACATCAAAAACATTTCAAACAATTCATCATGTGCCAAAATGCATTGGCGTTTTGTCCCATGCTCTCTTGTTGTTGGCGATGCTCCTGCATCATACTCCCTCGCTTGAAAATTTTCATGGGCTCCTGTCCATGAGCTCTCACACAGTCTGTCCATGCTTCTGGATCTCTACTTCGTTCTCCCAGCTTCCATCTTCAACTGGATATCCCTTCCATTTGACCAAGTATTCAAAATATTCCTTTCGCCTGGTCCTCTTACTAACTCTTCTGTCCAATATGCTTTCCATTTGTGGTTTCCTTGCAATTGGAATTTGTTTTGTCCACTGAACCTCTGGTTGTTCACTACTTTCTTCTGCTTCCTCAACTTTGTAAGGGTACAAATCTTAGATGTTGAATATCAGAGAAATTTTGATCCCATTGGGTAATTCAATCTCAAAAGCATTTGCCCCAAATTTCTTCAAGACCTTACATGGTCCGATCTTCTTCATCTTCAATTTATTATATGTTCCCTTCGGGAATATTTCCTTTCTCAGATGTGCTAGGATCAAATCACCAACCTCAAATTGAAGTTGTCTCTTGTGTTGATCTGCTCTGCACTTATACTCTTGGCTCAAGTTTTGCAATCTCTCCTTCACCTGGTTGTGAAGTTCCTTTATTGCTGCGGAAAAATCTTCTGCACTAGCACTTCTTATCTCATCCTATTATGAATCCCTCAGTTCAGATACTCCTCTTGGCTGCATCCCGTAAACAATATGGAATGGACTCTGCCCTGTTCTTCTATTTAGTGACTCGTTATACGCAATATCTTCCTATGGAAGAATATTGTCCGACCAACTGTGGTGTTCTGTCACCAAGCTCCTCAGCAAGTCTCCCAAAATTTTGTTCACAACTTCTGTCCGTCCATCCATCTGAGGATGATAATTTGAACTGAACGATAAGTTTGTTCCCAACTTTTTCCATAAGGTTCTCTAGAATTGTCCCACGAACTTGGTGTCTCGATTCGAAACTATGCTCCTTGGTATGCCATGAAGTCGAATAACTTCTTTGAAAAACAGATTTGCAATGTGAGTTGTGTCACTGGTTTTCTGACATGGTATGAAGTGTGCCATCTTAGAAAATCTATCCACCACCACAAAGATTGAGTCAAACCCTCTTTGTGTTCTCGATAACCCCAATATGAATTCCATGCTCACTACATCCTAGGGCCTCTCAGGTATGGGTAATGGTTGATATAATCCTGCATTCTGCCTCTTCCCTTTTGAATGCTGACAAATTTTGCATCTGTCCACGAATCTTTTGACGTCTTCTCTCATTCCTTTAAATAGTAATCCTTCCTGGATCATGTATTCTATCCATTGGCTTCTGTCCCTGAGAATTGGATTCTTAGATGCTTCATATGCCTCCTTAAAATCCAGATCATCTTTGTACATGTCCCTGAGATCATCAAAACCCAGTGTTTTGACTCTGAACTCCTGCAACAACAAACATTTCCTGCTCAAAGCATCAACAACCTTGTTAGTAGTTCCAGAAATATGCTTAATTAAAAAAGTAAAGTTTTGCATGTATTCAACCCATTTAACATGTCTTTGATTCAACTTCTCTTGTTGAGTCACAAATTGCAAAGCATGATTGTCACTGTATACGACAAACTCCTTAGGAATCAAGTAGTGTCTTCACTTCTTCAATGCCTGAATAATAACATAGAACTCCTTGTCATACGTGTAGTATTTCACTTTCGCTTCATTCAGCTTATCGCTAAAGTATTGTATCAGCCTATATTATTGGGTCAAGACTTCCCCTATTGCAAATCCACTTGCATCAGATTTTACCTGAAATGTCTTTTTAAAATCTGACAACACCAAAATTGGTTGTTCCGTGATTTTCCTTTTCAACAAATTGAATCTTTTCTCAGCCTCTTTTGTCCAGTGAAAATACTTGTGTCTCTTCTTCACTGTGTCCATCATTGGTGCACTAATTCTATTGAAATTACTAATGAACTTCCGGTAGAAACTAGCCAATCCATGAAAACTTCTCACCTCAAATATACTCTTTGGCGATGGCCAATTCTTAATTACCTCCACCTTATCTGGATCCATCCTCAATTTATCTGCAGAAATAAAAAAACCCAAATAAATGAGCTTTGTCTTCATGAACGAGGATTTCTTCATGTTTATCAGCAGCTTCTCTTGCTGTAATCTCTTCATCACTATAGCCAAATGTTTCAGATGCTCTGCCTCTGTTTTACTGAAAATCAGTATGTCATCAAGATACACAATGACAAATTTTCCGATGAAATCCTTCAGGACTTCGTTCATCAATCTCATGAAAGTGCTTGGTGTGTTCATTAAGCCGAACAACATAACAAGACATTCATACAACCCTTCGTTAGTCTTGAAGGTTGTCTTCCATTCATCACCTTCTCTCATACGAATCTGCTAATATCCACTTTTCAAATCAATCTTCGAAAAAAAATTGGCCCCACTCAAGCAATCCATCAAATCATCCATTCTTGGCAATGGAAATCTATACCTAATGGTAATCTTGTTAATTTCCCTTGAGTCTGTACACATCCTCCAGCCTCCATCTTTCTTCGGACTGAGCACTGTCGGAACAATACACGGACTCAAGCTTTCTCCAACAAACCCTTTGTCCATTAAATTCTGGACCTGTCTTTTGACTTCTTCATTCTCCTACGACGTCAATCTATACGTTGCTTTGTTTAGTAAACTAGCTCCAGGTATAAGATCAATATGATGACTCACACTTCTGATCGGTGGCAATGAACAAGGTAGTTCGTCCACTACTATGTCAACAAATTTCTCGAGTAACTCCTGGATTTCCTCTGGTAGATCATCCACCCTTGTACTGGTTAAAACAATTTTAGGCTTCCTGACCACAATGAATTGTGGTTCCTCCTTCTTCTTAACCTCTGTAAGAAGTTCCTTCCCACTCATGAGAAGTATAGTGTTGCTTACTTCAGATTTTACTTCCTTGTCTTTGATTGGAAGAAACATGTGAGTTCTCCCATTCTTCTCTACGGTGTATGTATTCTTCCTCCTATCATGAATCACATTCCTGTCATATTGCCATGGTCTACCCAGCAATAGATGAAAAAAATCCATGGGAATGGCATCATAGAGTATTTCATATTTATACGCTCCTATTTTAAATTCAACTAAACATTGTTTAGTGACATTTACCTGATGTCCTTTTTGTAGCCATGAAACCCTGTATGGACTTGGATGTTCAATAGTCTCCAGCTCCAACTTTTTTACCATTTCTTTAGAAACGAGATTATCTGTGCTACCACTATCCACGATGACTTTGCATGCCCAATCTTTGGTCTTGCAAGCAGTCCAAAAAAGTTTGTTCCTTTGGCCCGAACTCTTCACCTCCTTCTCTGGTGTTAAGAGAACTTTTCGCATCATCAGCGATCTTCCACCTTCAACATATTCTACCTCAACATTCCTTCTTTGTGCTTCAACAATGTGAGTCTCACCACCTTCTTTCTTTCTGTCAGGACACTCATAAGATTTATGTCTGACCTTTCCACATGTGAAGCATTTCACCACTCCACCTCTTCCTCTACCTCTAGTACGAGGAAATTTTTTTCCATCAACATACTGACCTCTCTATTCGGTATGTTGCCCTCTCTGTGAGCTTCCACCTCTCTCAGTTTGAGTTTGAGTTTTCTTCCACTCTTCCTTGGGTTTCTAACTTCTATCCTGGGCAACTAATTTGCTTCTGGGTTGACTTCTTCCTTGGCCTCTTTGACCTTGTTTTCGACTCAGCTTCTCTTAAGCTTTTAGAGCCATCTAATAAGCATATTCCACCATTCATATGGTCATCATGCTCATCTCATCCTAAATGTCATATCTTAGACCATTCATGTACCTAACAACTTTTTCATCATCACTTTCACGATGACCTGCCCTGATGTTATGCCTGTAGAATTCTTCAGTGTACTCCTTCACTGACATCAACTTCTGTCTCAAATTCTGCATTCTTCGAAACAGAGTAATTTGGTAATCCTTGGGAATGAATTTCGCCTTCATCTTCATGATCATCCTATCCAATCTCTTGATTTTCTACTTTCCCTTGCAGTGTCTGTCCGCTTGTAGCTCATCCCACCACAATGTTGCATGTCCTTTCAATCTTGTGACAACATGTTTGACCTTTTTGTCCTCATCGACATATTCATAGTCAAAATATCTATCCAGAGCTCTAATCCAGTCTAGAATCTCTTCAGCATTCAAGTTTCCTTCATATACTCGAATATCCATTTTTTCCTTAGCACCCATTCTTACAACAACCCTAATCAGGCGTTCATTTGCTGCATCTTCTGCTGTAACTTCTTCTCTTTCATGTCCAACTTCATTTTCACTTTTGAAATCACTGAGATCCCCAACACCAGTTGTGCGGCTTTGTGTTGTCTCCATGTCCTCAAGTCTGGTGCATATGTCATGCATCTCTCTTTCCATGGATGGATTTGGCACCTGCCTACCCCTTCCTCTTGGCATTTCCCTTTCCTCTGGCGGATCGGGTGTTTTCCTATCTCTTCTTCTCGGCGGCATGACTAAGATTTCTTTCTCACTTTCCCTATATGAAGTATACAAATAGAGTCAAGCTCTAATACCAAACTGACGTAGACCTATCGACCCTCAGGACGAGATCTGCTCACAAGATCATTCTTTATCTCCCTCGAGCCGAATCGGCTCTTTAGATTCCCTGTTGGAATCACAAATTATCGATCCACAGGGCCTTTTTAGTAGCTTCCCTATGAGAACATCACTATGCACAAGCTCTCCTTCTTCGTGCGACCACAACGCTGTGACCAAGGCCCAATTCCAAAGGCACTTGTCACAACTTGCCACTCGCGAGTTCGTGAGTCGAGGTTCCCGACTCTTCTTTTCCAATCTCACGATACCCGAGATTAGGAAATGGTTATAGCTCCTTATATTGTCAGTGCCCTTCACTCGTGACCACCGGATATGCTTAACGCTAGCTCCTCTCTCTATTCACCACTTCATAAGTTGTGGTGTCCAACCTTGACACCTTCCTTTCACGAAACCCCGAGAAGCAATGTTGACCATTCTCCTCGCGTTACTGCTACTCGCAACTTCGGGACTTTTAGGACAAAAGTCTTAACTACCTATCCGTCGATATGCCAAAATGTCAAAATTTAGACACGTCATTAACGCGGGTCCCACAATGGAACTTCCCACCTTTTTGGAGTTTTCGGACTTCGCGACTTCGCAAATCCTGATGCTAAGATTTCAGCTCTTCAACCCACGAAACCCCAAAATGACATTAAGTGAGTGATCCAATGGCCCCTGTTGGCTCAGATCCTATGACTGTCCTAGCTCCTCATGATTTCTCCACTCGTGACCTGGAGCACCCAATCTTTGGGCTCTCAGTTTGCGAACCTCCAAGTTCACAAGATCTCTTGATCTCTGCCACCTATCCTCCTCCGATGGATGGCTGTGATTCTCTCACGACTTCTCCTTTCGCAACCTCGCGAATCTTGAAGAAATTTTTTTAAACCGTAACTCCCCTACTCCTCTGCACGATCCGAAGGCTCTCAGGACTTTACAAATTCTCCATGGAGAATTCTGACCATCCAAGGTCTCCTTGACGACTCTTGCGAAGTGAACACGATATTCCTTTGTTGGAATTTATTTGCCTATAAGTAACTTTGCAATGCCTCCCCTTTGAACACTTCAAGGTACTAAACCTCCTGAGCTTGATTGAAAAATCCTCAAGTTCTTTGGGGAAAATTCCTACGCGCACTCCTTGTGGCACTTCTTCAAATACGCTCCAAGTATTTGAATTCTTAGACTCTGTGCACTCTTTTTGCAGCAACAATGCTTCAATTCTTCCCTCAGGTTGCAACCTTTGAGAATCTACTCGGCCTACGCACACCTTGCACGGATCATGTGCTTAACTTGCACTTATGTGAGAATGAGAACAATGTTATCCCTCCTGAGCTTGTAGAGATGAACTCTGACTTCTGTCAATGCACACCTTGTGGACAATTTCACTGCACTCCTTGCAGGAAAACTCTTGCTCAGACAGATAAACAATTGAAACTCATTCTTTACTCTCCCTCTCTTCAGATTTTAGACATTAAATATGAAATCATACATTCATGCATCAAAGAAAATGCATAATAGAGAGTAACAAGGATGAACATAACATTCAATCATGCATACACAAAAATTATTTAAACATCATGAGTCTGAATCAAGCTTCATATATTAATCTCAGAACTTCTGTACATGGGTTCTTCTACACAGCTTTTTGCTTCTTCTTCTCTATGTTGTCTTGATCATGCTGTTAATGTTACAATGATACAAGTGAGGGTGTCTATATCCGTTTTCCCTTCGGCTCCTACTTACATTTACTACTTACATTTACTAGCATAAATGCCTCTTAATCCTTCAGACGAGAGAAGGACGCTCAAGGTATGATTACAATATACAAGTACACCCTTTCTTAATTGCTTCATTTATGTTTGACATATCAAACTTCAAAAACATTTCAAACAATTCATGATGTGCCAAAATGCATTAGCATTTTGTCCCATGCTCTCTTGTTGCTGGCAATGCTCCTACATCAGATCTGCAGTCTAAATGTGTCTAGTATTTTCTCACCATCAAAGATCAGATCTCATCATTGTTGTTCTCCTAAAGAAATATATTTTAATGCAAGCCCCCTATCCCTCCTCAGGGCTGCACGAACTCTCAGTCAGGATCTCTGAATTTCGTAGCTAGAGTGGCTCTCCTAGTTTCGAACTGGAACCTCTAACACTTAGTCCACAGACTCTTATTTTCATTTTACCCATGCCAGATGGTTTTAGGCATGCCCCCCACTCCTCATGACCACAGGCATGACCACCAGCTTATCCTGAAAGGTGCGTCACATTTTGCATCCCCAGGTTATTCCAATGTAATGAGTCCCTGGTTCCTCTGGTCCCGAAACCCCCATAAGGGCTAGAAAAGGTTAGGTCCCCCCTTTCCCTGACTCATGTGAACATAGGCACGTGACCACCAACTTTACCACAAAGTGCTTCAGGCTTCTCCAAGTTACGAGAGCTGAAATAGTGAAGACCGAGATCTACATTCCAGATCTCCCTTCGATCAACGACGATGATCAATTCGACATTTCGCGTTTCGCGACTTCGCCCCTCACAAGGTTTGTTCGTTCCTCCAAGTCACGAAAGTTGAAACACTTCCCTATTGTGGATCGATGACTCTAAGCCTCCAAGATTCGATGGCCTGAATCCTTTCGATATTTCATAGATCAAGAGTCCCAACTGTTACCTTTTGTATCCCCAGTCACCAAAATCCGAAATACCCCCACACCGTGGATCAATGGTTCTAAACCTTCTAAGATCCGACGGCCTGGATCCTTTCAGTGTTTTGCAGGTCAGGTGTCCCTACTCTCACCCCTTGTAACCCCAGTAGTTGAAACCTGATACACCTCCACGCTACAGATTGACGGTTCCCAACCTCCGAAGATTCGACGATCTGGATCCTTTAGGGGTTTTGTGGGCCAAGAGTCCCGTCTCTTGCCCTTTTATTTCCCGATAGCCAAAAACCTGAAATGGGATCAACGACCCAGATCTATTGGGGTCTGATGGCTACTATTCCCCTTGAGGGTCGAGTGTTGAAAGGTCTCCCCGTTAACCTACTTGCAACTCCTCTCGATCCAATGGCTCATAGGATTTCACGTCCCTTCCCAAAAGCTCTCCACCGTCCATTTAGGTCCCCATGGGTCTTTCCTCCTGGGCATACACAATGTTGAAATTTGTGTGTTTGTCTCACCTCAGATGACCACTAACCCTTCAATGCAATCTGATGGTCAACAGTTCTCCCGCTCCTGAGATTTTTAATCTTTCAGACTTAGAAGAATTTTCTAAGTTCCTAGACGTTCCAGCCTTCGCTTCTCCTGGGAAACAGATTCTTAGATCTCGACAACACTTTTCGAGAGTGTTATTCCTTCTGAGCTTTGTCTAGTGAATAATTCGATTTCTTGCACACTCCTTGCGTCTGAGGGATATCGATAACTCAGATCCAAGGGATTTCTCACAAAGAAATTCCCTCCCCCAATCCCCTTGCATTTCCTTATGGATTGATGGACACCTTGTACATCTTTAAATGAAGAGAAACAATTGAAACTGAAAACACTAACATTATCAGTTTCCTACTTTCCCACAGAGATTCATTCACTTGCTCATAAGAACAACAGTATTAGGAAATTGCAAACACTGATCATACAACCTGTATTTGGTTCAATTTTCCTTTTGTTATATTCACAAGTGTCGAAATGGCTACAAAATACATTCAAATTATAGTAAATCAAAAACTGAGATCTCCTGCTAACTCACAGTTCTCTCTTACAACTAATTTATCTCTGTATTGCAGCTAACCCCATCTGGGCATACAAACTTCTACTTAACTCAAAAATATTTCTAGGGTTTCCCCTGGCTACTTTCCTACTCTAAAATTCATCTTATGCTATCTGCAAGATACCAGATAGATAAAGTATGCAGAACAGAAATGAAATGCTAGAAATGACAGAATAACAGTAAAATATCCAGCATAATCTTCATAATACACATAAACGATATATGAAATAGCAACAAAAATAGCACTTTCAATCAGATAGCAATGTTCACAGGCCTCTTCGAGGGGGCAACCTCCAGTCGAGCAGCGCTCTGTTACAATAATATCCAAGCTAGGGTTTTTCATACCCTCGACCCTTATTTATACTAAATATGTCTATTAAGAGAAGCATATAG